>CAJNIZ010044740.1:13809-48318 GCA_905231905.1 Symbiodinium pilosum
TGTACAAACTGACGTTACACACTCTGTACGCGCACTGTACAAGCACTTTCTCACACTTGGGTTTGGGGTTTAGGGTTTGGGGTTCAGGGTGTGGGGTAATGTAGTCCCATGATTAATAAAACCCCCTCCTTTTAAGGGCCTAAATATTAGGACTCCATTATAATCCCTGTTAAGGGGAGGGAGTTTATTAATCAGGGGTCGGGGTCAGTATCCTGCAGTCCCTCATCATTATCGTTGTAAGTGTTCAATCATTCTTCTTACAAGCAGTATCATTATGGTTGTTGTTATACTGCCTCCTGTCACGGCTTTTCCATGTGGCTGGAAGTTCTACATGGTACATGCAAACCATCGACGCGCCAAAACGGGCCTCTTCAGTCTCGAAGTGGACAAAGCCATAACCGTAAGAATTTCCCATCAAATCAGCGGCAACCTCCAAATGAGGGGTCAGAGTCCAGCCAGTAGCCAAGATGAACTGGTCTGCAGCTTTAAGGTATTATTATGACTGTTCTATTACTACTATTACTATTGCTATTCCTACTCTTAGTACTACAATTATTAGCACTACTCTTATTGTTACTATTATCTCTACTACTATTAGTGTTACTTAGATTATCATTACTAGAAATAAGTACTACTATTCGTATTGCACGAGTATCATAATCAAATATTGTATTAATTGTTACCACTAGTATTATTACTCTTAGTATTGTCACTACTACTATTCTTCTCACTACTATTGTTATTACTACTCGTATAGGGATGGAGCAGGCAGCCTTGCAAGACCGAATCTCACCGAACACGCTGAAGGTGTCGTGCAGCGCCTGACATTGAATAGCAGCAGAAATAATAATAATAATAATAGCAGTGATGATATTATTAGTAATAGTGCTAGTAATAATATTAGTAATGATATTAGGAGTAATAATAGTAGTAATAACGATAATAGTAACAATAATCCCCTAAACCCAAAAAACCTTAAACCCTAAATAATAGTAAACATAGTAATACTTGTAGTAGCAAGAATAATGTTTGTAGTGTTAGTAGGGTGCGGGTGTCAAGACCGACAAGCAGGCCCAGGGTTTTAGGGGCTTAGGGTTGTTCAGTTTGAGGGCTTTGGGGTTTGAGGGCTTAGGGTTTAAGGGTTTGGGGTTTTAGTGTTTCAGTGTTTTTTTTTGTTTAGGGTGTGGGGGGTGCGCTACTGGAAGCGGTTGCGCGATAGACCCTAAACCCAATGAATTCAAGCCTTGTTGTCGATGTTCTTGTCAAGGTTAGCAACATACACGTTGCTGTTGTTGGCCTCTGGGTCAAGAAGACATGAGCTGTAGTCTAAACTCCTAGCATCTCCCTTCATAATTCATATGACACTCCCCTTTATGACCCCGTTTATGGAGTTTAGTCTTTAGCTCACATGAAGCATGCGCCGGGCATGAGCCAGCAGTCCACCTCTGCGGAAGCTTCCCTACAGCCTGGCCTTTCTCTGTCCAGCATCTTTCTGACCTTAATGGTAGTAAGAATACTAATAGCAGTAGTGGTAATAGTAAGAACAATAATAGTAATAAGAGTAATAATGATGATGAGTATCGGAGTACATGGTAATCATAAGAAGAATCGCATTAATAGCAATGTTCATACTTACACAGGCTGCTGTCATGGTCGCAACACCGAGTCACTCCACATCAGACGACAGCTACGGCCATGGATGCTCGTATAACTTAGCGAATCCAAAGCTGTCTCAGCATCCTTCACATTGTGGAAATTCACCTTGGCGCAGATCCAGTCCAACATGTCGATACTACTTGCAGGCAGTGAGATGCCGCACTTCACACATTGCGCAGAGCCTCCAAAATTGCTTGTCTGAGTCACATATCCATAACCCAGCGATTTCTTTGTGATCTTGTCTCGGCAGACACGAATAGAAGCCACGGGGCCGACTTGGTTGAAAAGCTCATACCTGGATGGAGGCGTCCTATAGCGTAGTACCATAATTCCAATTGGTTGTGTACTTACAGCGATGGCAGACGGTCCATCGACGATATGGTGTGGGGTAATCCTCTTTATATGAGGCTAGTGTCCCCCTTACAACCCCTATAATACACCCCTACATGACCCCCTATATAACCCCCTTTAAGGAGTGTAGACAATAGCTCATATGACCTGGTGGTTGCACCCAATAAGATCATATTCTTCTCATAAAGATTCAAGATGGCAGAATGCCATGGACATTTACGGGTACATGTTACTCGGGCGTAGAGGATATAGTAGCAAGAGTACTAATAGTAGTAGTGATAACAGTAATAACGGTAATAAAAAGAATAATGATAATTATGTCCACAAGTGCGATCACCGCTCATGGACGGGGCCTCAATAATTGAAGAAGTCGCGAGGGCCAAAACGATGAACTTCAAAGAGAACATGCAACCGGGCGGCAACATCGCCTCGGTGACCTCTGGATGAAGGTCACCTCACTGAGTTGTATGGAGACTGAGGCAAGCAACGGACATCGCAGGCAAAATCGCGCCTTCCCTTGGCTAACAATGGCAAATAAGGCCTCTGCCAACATAGAGGGAAGCAAGCTGGGGCGCCCTGTTGCTCTGCATGATGTCAACCAGATCCGCAAGAGGCTTCAAAGCCGCGCTCCAGAAGGCGGCTCAAGATGACCATGTACTTCAGCATGGACAGCCATGGCTTGCAGTGTGTTCTCTCATCCACCCCTGCAAACACTTCTGCAAAGTGAGGGCTGAATACTGAGGGTAAGCGAAGTCTGTAAATCCGCGAGTGTTCAGGCCCGTCATGGCTGTCCATTCACGTTGTTATCATTGTTGCTGCCTCATGTGCCTGCGTAACGCTTTGCTGCTGTAAACGCAAGACGAAGAGCCAGTAAGGCTGCAGCCAGAAGTTTCATCGCAGAACCCTCAGCATGCAGTTACACAGCGGGAACACACGCTCCATGACTCTGTGTATGAGTAAGGCTCCCAGGGCAATCAAACCCTTTTGTCACCGTAGGTACTTAGAGAAGGACGAAGAAGCCAAGGATGTAACTGTAAATCATAGCTGCGGGACATCTTTACCGGGTTGGGGCATGCTTGCTCAGCAACTGGTAAGCTCAGGAGGCAATTCTCGATTTCAGTTCCAAGTTTCCCGACAAGTTTCAACTCGAATCAAACCGGTAGCACTTGATAGATCCGACTGAAAACCTTAACCCGTAACCCTGGGGGGGCGGAGCCAGCTGGGCTCTTGTTTTCCTGTGTCCACCATGGTCCGCCCATGGTCCGCCATGGATGTAGTGCCGGTGAGAGCTGTACGCCGACTACGCCCGTGGGTTCGTAAACTGCCTCCGGCAGTGCAAACCATGGCACATGTACCCACGAGTAAAGGCCCCTATGGAAACAATACCTTTTTGCCACCTTCTTCGTTGTAGAAGAGGGCCTCGTGGCAACACCCAGGAAATCAATCAATGTTGCATTGTTGACTAACAGCGCAGACATAGGCCGCTCTCAGATAACCACAGCCGCTGCACGAGCATTGTCGTCCTACACACAGCATGAGGAAGTTTCCCTAAATTACTGTTCCCAAAATGGGGGAAATTTATCTAGGGCCCCGTATTATAATAGGAACCTAAATATTGGACCCCGTATTGACAGTAATTTAGGACAATCCCCATGAAGCAACAAAAGGCTGCGCTGACCCCCATGGTGCGTCGCCCAGTGCTGATCAGCACAAACATGCTGTTGTTTTGGCTTCGAGGATGGCTTGAATTTGCCGATGCTCAAAGGTTTAGGTTTAGGGTTTAGGGTTTAGGGTTTAGGGTTGCTCATGGGCTTTCCTCTGGGCCAATGTTACTAGTCTTACTATTGTTGCTAGTCTTATTATTGCTACTATTACTATTATTGTTACTTTTCTTACTGTCGTTGCTATTCTTAACATGGCCACCTAAACCCTAAGCCCTAAACCCTAAATGGTAGTTTCCATTTTCTTTTCCACTATCCCTATATATACTATTATTATATTATTACATGAGCCCTGGACTAAATTTGTAGTATATCCCTTAATAAGGTCCCCCCCAAAATCCTATATAGTCCTTATAGGTCCCCCCCAACCTAAATTTAGTCCGTAGCTCACATGATTTTTGGAGCACTCGCGTGAAAGCTCGACTGGGAAGCGGAGTTCCTGCCAAGGCTCGGTCTTCGAGCCCTGGAATCAGGACTGTCGCTGTACACTTCTGTGAAACAAAGCTTCTGCAAGCACATTCATGCACCGAAAGGGTTTAGGGTTTAAGTTTAGGGCTTTAGGGTTTAGGAGTTTAAGTTTAGGGCTTTAGGGGTTTAGGGTTTAGGGCTTGCACCCAAATCACCGCTTAAGCATACTCTTGGTACTTGGCCTCTGCCCGTTCGATTGCCTTCCGAAGCTCTCAGGAACGTCGACAATGCCAAGCAGAAAAGCACATGATGATTCACGCAAATGACTTGTTGCGCAAAAGACGCCCGAGCCTCCTTGTCCAAATCCAACTCTTTTGCCTCCTGGCAGTGGCAGGTGATTTCAAACTGCTTCAGCTGCTCAAAGCGATGCAACTTACTGGGGGTTAGTGGGGAATGAGGGAATTACTATGTACGGATTATGTAGCTACCATCTTCCCTAAGTCCCTACTGACCACCAGTAAGGCAAGTTGTTTGAGGGGTGGTGGCACCCTATAACCCCAACATAACCCCTATATTTTCCCTAGTTTCCATTTCATGCTCCATGTTCTCTTCCATTTGATTCTCCATTCTTGGGTATAACCCTTATGTAACCCCCACATAACCCTTAACCCTAAGCAACAAATGCATCAAACAGTGCATTCCCCAAGAAAACGTACGTACCCACCGCAAGCACTACAGAAACTTACTGGTGGTCACCAGGGAATAAGGGAATAGAATCCCTAAATCATCCCTACTAGCCCCCAGTAAGCTACCTTAAGCCCTACAGAAACTCGCAACGATTACGGTATGCTGCAGCCGTAGGAACCTCTGCGCTAAGGCAAGCGTACACTCATGTGGGTTATTTAGGTATGTATATATATATACATATGTATGTTATATATATATATATACACGTAGCGGCTATGTAGGGATTATTATTTAGGGGTTACATAGCGGCTATGTAACGAATATGTTAGGGGTTACACAGAGATTATGTAGGGATGATACCCCAATGATGGAGAAACAAATGGAAAAGCAAACCCTGAACCTTTAAGCTAGTATCTAGGGGTCCCTGGGAACTACCTGACGTTACAGGCCTCTTCGCGACCATCGATTGGGGGTCCCCTTTGAGGGCTGTATAGGGGATATATGCACATGTGGGTCATGTAGTGACATGATAAGGATACATACAGTTTAAGGCTTCCAACAATCAAGGACCTCCATTGAGCCGTGGGGATATAATGAGGACTCTGGTTTTTGGAAACTTCCATGCTACCATGCAGAGAAGTGGGCTTTTCAGAATATACGTGATCCCACTACGGACCCCAAATTACTACCATCCCTATCCTAAACCCTAAAGCCTAAACCCTACAGGGACTCCCAGAAAGGTACCCCCATTTTGCGGAAACCCCGAACCCTATGAAACCATATATGATCCCAGTTCGTGTTTATTTTCCCGGTGTCTTTTGAATTTGATTCTCCGTTATTGGAATAATACCCCTACATAAGCCCTATACAGCCCCTATAGAACCTATATACGGGTTGTTCTCAAAAATCTGGCCCCCTTTGGTCATAGATTATAATTCGCCACCTAATATGTAGGCGTACCTAAAAGGGACTCTATTTTTTTGAGACGTATCCATATAATCCTATAGGTATTGCCTCCGTAACCCCTGGTGTCCTCGATGTACTGGCGCATCATATTCAAGTCCAACGTCAGGACCTGGGCAATTGAAGGCTGAAAACCTTTTTCCAGGAAGTGCAAGCTTTAGAGGTTTTGCCTAGGGTTCAGAGATCTGAGTTTTAAGGCTTAGGGTTTAGGAAAAGACTATGTATCCATGTTCAAACCTTAAGTGCTGTCCTACCTTGAGAAGTTTCTGCGGGCTCCAAATGAGCAGAAGCTAGGTTTCAGGCGGCAAGATTCAAATTCTGGATGCAGTCAACCTTTCGCTCCTGACCACGCGATTGAGGATTTCAGGCTTATGGCGCATGGGATTTCGGGCTTATGGCGCATGATAGTCCCCATGAGGTAATCGTAAACCCCCCTGAGAATAGATGCTCCAAATATAACACACCTAAACCCAGAGCTCTAAACCCAACTACATTCAACAGACTGGGGAGAATAGTCTTTATTGTGGGAGTTGGGAGAGGAAATCAGTGGATATTCCGGTGCGAAAGCCTGTGCAACTCTAGTATGGTCTGTGCTTTCGTAAGAGACTATAAGCTAAACCCACTCCCAGCTCAACTACGATGTAAAGGGATATAAATGAATAGGGAATCAAATGGAAAGTGAAATGGAAACAGCCGCACATAGGGATCTGGTAGTCTCTCAACATTAAGACCGCAACATAGACCTGGAAAAACGAGATAATCCTTTTTTCTGGGGACCCCTGGAAAGGATGGTACCCTAATATCAGAAAACCCCCATGTATGCGGAAACCCCAATCAATAACCCCCTATAAAACCGCATCTATCTGTGTATATATATATATACATATATATATATATAGCAGTTTCCATTTCATTGTCCATGCGCTTTTCCATTTGGTTCTCCATTACTGGCGTGTGTATATATATAACCCCCATTGCAACCAGCAAGTCCTCTAGCTGCAACTCTTGGCGTCGAACACAGGCAGCCTGACCGCAGGAGGAATCATGGAATCGTGAAGCATCATGGACTGAGTAGCGGGTTGAGGGCTTAGGGTTTAGATGGAAGGCTTGAACTCGCAGATTTCAGACTCAGACTCATGAATTTCGGTCTATTGCAATTTTCCTTAAGTGATTCTGGTTGTGCGTCAGACATTCAACTATGCGCAGCGCACTTTGGATGTCTCATTGGGTCTAAGTCCGCGTCAAGATCATTCGCAGGAAGATTTCGGTCTTACGATTCTTACTATTCTTCCTATTATGACTACCCCTAAACCCCTAAACCCCAAACCCTACAATTATCATTCTGGTTGCACTTACTACTATTATGACTGTTATTACTGATATTACAAATACTCATGTCCCAGCCAGGTGACAACTCCACCTTGGCTTAGGGTTGAAGGTTTAGGGGTTTGGGGTTCTGTCAAACATGGTCTCCGGTGGTTTTGTTGCTGTGTAACTTCCAGCTCAGCAATGTGGATCGAATTCCTCGTCCCTTCCCCAGGGCGCAATCCAGATTTCATTTTTGTCCGCACGACGAAGAACTCAAAACGATGATTCGATGCGTTTCAGCTGCACCCAGCGCAAAGCAAATAGGGAATCCGGTTTTTGAGCAGCTGGGATGTGCAGGATTTGGCATAGCATGGCAGCTTATCTCGTTCGAAGGCTCTGTGTAACAGGTCAAGCATTGTGAAGCTCGGCAGTGCATGGGGTGCCCTCCCAGCCATTGAGGGCACTGCTAGGGAATGAACCCATTTGTGTGAAACACCCAGCTCTGCATCAGACTTCAACCAAAATGGCGTTGACCTTGCTCAAAGCCTTGCAGCTCAGCTGCTGCGCAAGAATTTGGGCTGCCAATGCTTCTTAGTCTTTGTCTTGCTGTTGTACTTGTCCTTGTTCTGGGAGGCTTGCCCTGCTTCCATAGCAGCGCGGCGCTGGCTGAGCTCAGTACGAAGCCCCCTTCTGTCCTTGGGCCTGCACCACCACGATTCATCGGGTGCCATGTACATGGCATAGTGTCTTTTGAGCTCTTCGTCATCCTCGCTTTCATCCATGGCTGAACTGCCTGTCGCGTCTGAAGTGGAGGTAGGGGACGTACTTTGGTCACCTTCTTCCAAATGGACTCCCTGCTGCTCTTGGATCGCGAAGAACTCCTCCACCCTGACAGCGCTCGGCTCCGGATCATCAAGCTGCAGACGGTAAATACCGTCGATCCCAATCATGTAAGCGTGTGAGCCAACTTTGACCAAGTCTCCCAAGGTCATGGACGCATGGTCTACCTCGACATCGGCATCTAGGCAATCCAATGCCTCGCCGTTGGGTGAATAACGAACAGCCTGAAAGGCTACGAAGAGGTCGTAGAGCCACTCGATCATGCCCGGACCGTCCTCTGCTGGGCAAGAAACCTGTCGAAGAAGTGAATGGGTTGCGCTGATTCCGACCTTTGGCTTGGAGATGTGCCTGGCCCAAACAGCCATGGCTGTCGCGTCTGTGAAGAAGTGCGGCAACACGTTGCGGAAGAAGCTGTCATTGAAGAACATCACTTCTGCGATTCGGCACCCCTCAGGGGCCTCCTCAATCTCTGCAATGGCAGCTGAGCGGAAGACATTGACCGGAGGCCGGTGTTCGCCACGCCGGTATTTTTGGAGAGGCTCCAAGTTCGTCTCCATGAAGGTCTCCAGCAAACCATCCATTTTCATGCATGTCGCGAAACTTGTTGGCATCGGCCACGGCTCCTCGGGCTGCAGGCAACTCTGCCAGGGCTGCAGTCCTTCTTGGCTGACACAAGACCTTGGCTGCTCTGGATGGTCTGGCTAGGACTATGATTTTGCTGACCTGTGTATGAAACATTCAAAATTCGGGCATGACCGGAATATGTCCAAAAAGTGCTCAGACCATGAGTGCGCTAAATTGCTACGAGGGGACAGGGCCACACGGATGGGCCAAGAGGACGCGATGATCTTGCCAGTGAACTCTCGACCGCGGCGGCGAGTGTCCTCCACCACATCCCCTATGGAAGATGACTCCGAAGCGGTGTCGGAATCCATGGCTTGGCGGTTGGAGGCTTCCCCAATGTCACCCTACACCCAGAATCTCGAAAAATCGCCCGACAAGCCCTCTGCCAAGATAAAACAATAGCCTCTGGCCATCTTTATGTTTTGCTATGCCAGCCTCAAAGGAGAGACACGGCTTGCGAGCCATGCGCCAGAGACCACGGACCAAGGTAACACTTCTGAATCAATGCGGGCTTCCATTTCATGATTCCATCAAATCGTATCCTGGCCCTCCGTTTAATGGAAACTGATTGAGGAAGCGTTTTCTTTTCCTGTTCAGCTGCCGTCAGGGTCGGAAATGCACTTCATTCCGGCGGTCACGGCCCCCGGAAGCTCTCAAGCACCTCAAACACCCTCCAGCTCTTTTACATTACGTACAAGATTCGCACCTTTCAAAAAGCTTTGCTCACTCTATGCGCCCCTACATGCACCCTAAGACCGGAGCAGCAGCCTCTCCGATGACAAGCAGCGCCCTGCACCGTGATGCGCTGACGTGAATAGTATTGTCAAACAGGTACAACATGGGATAGATGGTGTGCAGCGCGTCCCGGGCTTGGTTCACCCCAGCATTCACCACGCAGTCCAGCACTGACTTACCAGAGGCCCCTCTACTCCTCGGGGCAGTTGAAGAACATCCCGCAATTCTCTCGCATGCCGATTTATGAGGGTTGCAACCGCAACTTGTGTGCAACATTATGCAAATTGCAAGAGAATCAAGAGAGGCTGAAGTTTATGCAGCGGTCGAGCGGCCTGGAGCATGGCCCTGCGGAGCAAAAAGGCCTCAGAGGAGTACCGCTTTTGCGCAGCTCCCAAGCCAATGAAAGTATAAGGCTATTACCCCATTATGGAGAATCAAATAAAATGGAAAATGACATGGAATCTACTTTGTAGGGAATGACAGGACATCAAGGTGGTTCAGTGCTGTGGCCTGACCTGACTGGTTTTTGTTCGCAGGCTTCTGCTCGTCAAGGAGATTCGGCGACATGTGGACATGAGGGGCCTCCTAGAACTGGATGTGTTTCGAGAAATCTACATCATGTCAAAACGGATTGCTTTTCCACAGCGATTTGTGCAGGCTTCTTGCGGGCCAGCAGTGTTGTGTTATTTGTAATTGCTACGTATAGAGAAATGTTTCAGAAGGGATTCCCTTATCTCGCTTGTCCGTTAGGAGAATTTCCTTGTCTCGTCCATTTTTGTCCTGCACGCAATGACCCAAGCAATTCAAGCTGGTCATCCAAACATTGTGCCCCCAAGATAACTCACCCGGCCTGAAACGGGGGACCTTCATGATGCAGCACCCAAACTACTGAAAAGGCCGGCAACAACTGAGCTCTCAGCTTTTAGAGGAGCAGGGTCCGGATTCAAACGCCGCGTGCCATCAACTGCTCTTGTTTTCTACGAGCAGGCAATTCCTAAGCTATTTATTGCACACGTGCTCTGAACCGGAGGGGCAAAGACCTGGCCCTTCCATCATGGCACCTACAACTAACAGAGAATGCGCCTTGGGTACAGCAGATATTGAGCAGGCGGACTTCGCGGGATGCGCATAGCATGGCAAGCTTTTTTAAAGCTGTTTTGAAGGCTCTGTGTGAGAGGTCAACTACCGTGAACATCCACGGCAGGGCATGAAGTCTGATCCTTGATATTCCTCGTCTTCCTCCTCCTTCTTCATCTTCTTTCGTACAGTCTACGCGCTCTGTGAGCAAAGATCTTCAGCTACAGGCCGGCTAGGGCAGCTTCAGTAGGGCAAACCAACCAGTCCATCGATCTGCATCAAACACCCAGCTTTGCCTCAGACTTTACAGCATAGGCTTTATCTATTTATAGGTGAAGGCCGAGTTCTTTAGAGTCCTCAAGCAAGGTGAGCTCGCGCCAAAATTAGTATTCCCAGAAGCGGCCGCATCTTAGTTGGGTTTCCCCTATCGGTANNGGTAAGCAGGGTTTGCGTGAAATTACAAACCATGGCCGCCCGAAGACTAGTTCCTTTCACGGAGATTAACGGTTGTGGCTCAGGTGACTTTGACCTAAACCAGCAGGATGTGCTCCTCAGCATTGCTCTGGCGTCAACACCCTGATGGCGATGGAGGAAGGGCAAGGCCTAATGACAAGAAACTGGAAACAAGCAATGACAAGCACATGTGACATGCTCCCCTTTTTCGGAACTTCTTGTCACCATGGAGGGCCCTTTTTACAATTACTGTGTGGATCGGTGACTGTGTCTAGAATCCATGGGCCACCATCGTGTTCCGCATTTTAGCTTACATCTTGCAAGTGACTGCTGCTGGCTTTCGAAGGGACAATGCCGACAATGCTGGTCTCCTGCTGTTTTAGGTCAATAAGTACGGCTGCTCACTCATGCACACAGCTTTACGTACAATAGCCAAGCTTCCCAGAAACACCGCGTTCGTTGTTTGTTGGGCAGGCTGCAACGCGTTGTCGTGAGAAGGAAACCGATTGTGTGGAGACAGTCAAAGTGGTACCACACGTGGGTGAGACGCAAGCCGCGTGCCTTTCGGCAACTGTGGCCGCTTGTGGAAAATTGTCTCAATTCACCGGCACCAGCGCTTCATAGTGGCCGTAACCATGGAAGAGAACGCGGACGGGTTCTCCGGGTAAGTCCTGCCGTCATGCTATGAGCACGGCTCTGTCGGGTTGGGTGACGCATGCCTGCCTCGGAGTAAGTCAAAAAGTGTTGAACTCGATTGTGCCCGTCTGTAATGTACACCTTAGTAGGCAGCAAAATTGTGTGCTGTGGTCACGTCACGTGAGAAGACCGATTGATAAAGATGCCAGTACACTCCAGCATGGAGCCACATCCATTTGCACAGGCTTCTTTTGGATCAGCAAGTGTTGTCATTGCTGCGTATAGGGAAATGTTTCAGAAGGGATTCCCTAATCTCGCTCGTCCATTTGGCGTTGTTCAAACGACCCGTTCACCCAAGCGGCCTACTCCCTTGCACGAACATGCACGAACGCTTTCGCCTTTGTGTGCGGGACCGCATGTTACCGCCTTGCGACATGGAAAACGGATGTGCCGAAGGGCGTCCCGAGAGGTAAACATGTTATTCGACTTGCCACACGGTTACAGCAACATACAGCATCTGACCACTCGCGCTTCTTTCCTAGCGGAACCCTATATACAGCACGGATAGCGATGTATTCTTTCAGGCATGAGCTGCATGGACATATAGTCAAGAACTCTTTCCGGCAAAAGGCTTGCTCACGTAGCGCGCTGCGTTGCGAAGGCTATGTTGGCCTGCGCTAAACATTTTGAATAGCTCCATTTCTATTTTCTTATTTGTAACCCAAGAATTGCCGTTTATACAAAGTTTCAGATAGGGTTTTTGAGAAACCCCCATTTCAGAATTTCCTGGTCTCGTTCATTCGCTGTCCTGTACACGAGGACCCAGACGGCTCAAGCTGGTCATAACTCTGGTTATCAGCCACTTGCAGACCCTGGCAGAGAAAGCAAATCCAGTTGTTGCGCACATCAAAATCATTCAAATGGCCTGAAAAAGGGGGGGGCCTTCGTGACACTGCACAGCAACTGAGCTCTCGGCTTCCAGGGGCATTTGCAGAACGAATTTGGCGAGCATGAACAGCTCCGGCTCGCCACCCCAAGTCCCAGAGCGCGACATCCTACACACTTGGAGAAGCGGGTTGGCTGCTCTAGTAAGCACCTTGCCCAGAGAGCAGGGGGCCAAAAAACGCACCACCTACGGTAGCAGAAAACCCAAGGCCTGGCAACGTACTTGTCGAAGTCACCTTCGACAATGAAACCCAGGTCCTGTCAAATACGTTGCCTCTAGAAATCTCGACCCCACAACCTCTGTCCCGCACTGGTGGGGCCTCACGGCGATTAATCAGCTCGGCAACTGCCAATGCTCGCAGCTCCTACGCCAAGAAGGACAAATGTTGAAGAAATCTTGAGGCACAAAGCTGCACGGCTGCCCGCACCCTGCAGCGCCGAGATTCTTCTTCTTCCGGCAGATCTGGAATCTGCTTTGCAAAGGCCTCACCTGGCATCTCGGCACCAGGGCTTGGTTTCCATAGCCGCGCATACCGAAAATTCTGGTCATTCGGAAATATTGAGGCCGACTGGCCGGGTGAAAAGGAAAGGTTATTTGCACAATGACACTTTTCCTGCTTGTGGATAACCTTCCACATTGCCTTTCTAGGCAGCGGGGCTGCTAGCACATTGGTAGTCCAATAGGTGGCTTGCCTGAGGGCCTTCGCCAGCTACGGTAGGGAACTGCATGTGCAGCTCTGTCATGGAAAAAGGCTTGAAAGAGGCTGCAACAACAAAGATAGCAAAGGCAAGTCCTACATATCCCGAATGTTTGGCCGCCACGCCTTACAAGAAACGTCTTACGGTCGATCACTTCTGGCAGGTGATACTTCCCGCCTTGGGCGACCGCACGAAACAGGCAGTTGCCATCAGGTCGGACCTGCACCAGACCTGACATTTGTTCAAAAGTAGCTCTCGCCTCTTTCTGACATGGCAAGGTCACTTCTGGTGCTTTTTGCAGGCAAGGCACGCCAGCCCGGGACCTTCATTGGCTCGGCTCCCTGCAGCATGCCAGGCTGAATCTCTGACAAAGATGCAGGCAGGAGAGAGAGGGGCTGCTACGCCCAACAGCAGAAAGCTTCCTGCTACACGACTCCTTCGGGCACTGACCCTTGCAGGTAAGACGGAGGCTAGATTCCTCCGAGCTACTAGTACTGTATCTCAAGGCAGCCCGAATCTTCGTGTTGTGACTCATCACCAGACGACGCAAAACTAAGCTCGCTGCCATGCTCGCGGCCGCCTCAGACAGGAAGGCCTGTCAAGCAAGCTGCATGTGCACGGGCGGGCAGCAATGCACCGAAGGTCAGCAGTATTATCTGACGTGGTTCGGGGAAGTTACTCAACTATCTCAACTTAAACTCATCCAAACAGGCCAGCTGCGCAAGGCTACCAGAGAGGCAGCCGGTGAGGACGGCATCTCAGCGCTGAAGGGTTCTGAGGCGCTTACAAATGCACGATCCTCTACGGCTATACCGAGTGTGGCTGAGCTCTGGGCTGCGGGACTTTGGGGACGGGGACATTTGCTTGGCTTGCTTGGCCATGCGGCGGCCAGCGTAGGCCATCCTCAGCTTCCCAAATCTCCCGAGACCCCACGGCATCCCCTAAGGAAAACAGAATTGCGGCAGATTGCGGCCCAGCGGCAGGTGGGAAAACCTGAAGGCAATCAGCGCATCCAGACCCGAGAAACACGACATACTTGAGCGAAGCCAGCTGGTTGTCAGCTGCTGCCCTTAGTTGGATGTCAACTTGAGCCCGTTCCTGCGGAGACCGGCCGGCCGAGTTCGCTTGCCTACCCTGTCTCACTTCGGCCGATGTTCAATGATGAAGCCGGCAGCTGAGAAAGAACTTCTTGATTCTCATGAGTCTATCAGTACAAGCAATCACTTGGCAGCAGTTGGCGAGGCAAAGGACCCCAGAGATGAGTCTGTCCCTCATGAACTGCGCATTTGAAGCACAGGAAGCCAAGCGTTGTGAATCGCCACAGCGGTGCATGAATTGCCCTCCCATCTGTTGAGAACGAATGGGAACTACGTCGAAGGACCCTGCGGCCATGATCTCTTCGTGTCTGCATTACGTGGCATACAGGTCCCAACGGGGCTGAACCCCAGAGCAAACGCAAGAACCCCTGGTTTGCGTGAAACACCCAGCTCCGCCTCAGACAAGTGGCGTCGACCTCATGGGCATGTGCAGCATCGCTTTATGCGAGACTGAATGTGCAAAACGGCATTGTGAAGCCCATGTGTGCCTAAGAAAAGGAAGAGCTTGGCAAGCCGCTATTTTCAGTGGCGCGGGATCTCCTCTGGTCTGAGCACACAGGGCCAAAGCCAAAGCGATGGCTGGGCCGATGGATGCAAGCGCATGTTCCAACGTCTTCGACGGGTGACCATGCAATTCGGCTAAATCCTGGAAACTACAGAGCCAACTGCTCTGTTCAGAGGTTTTGCGGTCCATTAGCAGGGGGTGCGCAAGTGCAGGCAACATTAGCAGACTGGATGGATGGCTCAGGTGAGGGTTGTCAAAAGCACCCCTAGGTGTCTCTTTGACAAACACCGTTTTCATCGCTGCGGATGAGCAAGAAGGACGGGCAGCTTTGCCGCAACAAGCAAGACCTATCTGCCAATGTCTAGTACAACTTTAGCATTATCATTTTACTACTACCTGCGCTACTATTATTGTTACTATCTTTGTTAAAAGCATTTCTTCTTCATTGCCCGAGGCTTGCGTATGATGCGCAGCTCCAGGGACATCTGCAGCGGCTAGTCCTTATCTCTGTGAAAGGTAATGTAATAACAGTCATAATAGCAAGTAAGACTAGCAAAAGCATTGCAATAAATGCTAGATGTTTTAAATGCTGATATTCTAGACTTATTGGCATTGTTCCTGTTACTATTCACAGTATGACTAGTATCATTGCTATTCTTATCGTTCTCAGTCAGCACAAAGTATGGCTGCTTCGATCTGCAGCCGATGTCATGTACCTGCTTGATCCTTGGGCGGCTGCAACCTGTCAAGGGCCTCGGAACCCTTCTCTAAGATGACACGTGTCAAACCATGCAGGACAGTAGGGTTTAGGCCCCAACACTGCCAAGCTGCCGCCTGGCCTGGAAGGACCTGGGAAAGCCTGTCGAAGGTGTTCAGCTTCAAGTCCTCCAGTGTGTACCTTGCAGCATCACCACTCACTGCTTTCACAAAATGATCGCACCTTTCGATTTCTCAAAAAAGTGTTTGCTGGTTCCCGGGCAGCTTGGCTCTCTTGAATGCATGCAACTGCATGCCAAGTATCTCAGCCGCAGAGAACTCATCAGCAGAGAGCATATCGGATGCAGTAGCCTCTTCCAGATGGGCGACCTCAAGATGGCGTGATGCTGATGATGATGACGATGGTGGATTTCTCCCAAGTCAGAGGGCGGATTGTTGTCCATCAAGCAGTAGCTAACACAGGCAAGAACTCCAACGGCTCGCGCGCTCTTTGATTACAAAATCTCATAGTTCCGGGCAACAATGTCTCATCTGCAGCTTGAACTTCCACGTACGATCTCATTTCATGCCCCTGTGCAAACTGCAACCCACCCGCGATGCAAACCATTTCGGAGCTTGATTGAGTCATTGACATGCGGCAAGCAATTGCAGACACGGTGCCGGCCGACTCTCCTCCAACAAGATTGTCCTTAAACATCGATGACTACACAAAAGCCTTCTGTTTATGCTGTGCCGATCTACTGCGCAGGAGTAACCGCATAGGCAAGCAGCATAAGGGCTTTGTTGAGCTTTCCTTGCACCACCTCTTTATCGAAGCTGAAACCTCAGCAGTGCGCTTAGCGCCTATGCAGTCAGAGTTCACGGCGTTGCGGTGTCCGTAGTTGCTCTGGGATAATGCGTTCTCATGAAAATCTTGCTGGGCAAAGTGAGAATTTATCAGCATTTAATCAGAGTGATTGCCCAAAGCCACTGGGCGGAGACTACAGGGTTTAGGGACGCCTGTCATGCGCTTCACGAGGAGCCTGTCTTCAGGTAGGGATTGTCCAGCTCGGCCGCCAGTGTCAGAAGTCCCCACATGGCGAAAACCTGCAAAAGCCCCAAGGAGCTCCTTCACAAAGCACGGTTTGCATCTACAAGGTGCAGTGGAATCTGACATCTGGATCAAAAGATTTGCATGCTCAATCTAACTGGGGCGCGGGCTAAAAGCATGCTAAAGAAGCCTGCGAAAGCGATGGTCTGCGCCCAGCCGATGACGGCAACGGGCGTCAAAAACATGTAGATGCAAAGCATAGCCTCGCATGGCTCATGCTGCGAAAGAAACACTCAGCTGCATGACGGCAGCTGAGCTCTTGCTCGGCGCATTATGCAGGCAGCACTAGCACTTGGACCTTTTCATCGCAAGCGCGCCTTGAGAGCGAACAAATACGGTGCCGGGAAATCCACAGTGCCCAGTCGCATAGCTGCATGCATCTTGCTCCTGCTTCACGCAGCATACATGCAAGACGATTGATTTGACACTAGCCCTACTGTGAAATGTCAAATCCGCGGACCCTCATCGAGTTCGTCTGATACTGTACTTGATCTTGGGGCGAAGCCACATGATCTCGTTCATCATGCTGGAGTATACGCATGTAAATTTGTTAAGTCAATAACGTGGCTCAACCGCTTCACTGTGGAGACCCTGACCCTGTCATACCCTATCATGTTCCCGGAGGTACGCTCATCCTGGATGCAAAAATACTTACCGGGCTAGGCTTCTTCCATCTTACTCATAAATGCGGCCACTCACATCTTGCCACCGTCAGAACAGGCTAAACCCCATACATTGTAGAATGCAGCGAAGTCTCATGCCCAGGCCCATCTCATGGTACACACGGCTCACGACAGGGGGCGGAGCGGCCATTACACCATCATTGATTGCCCGCATCATGACCTGACACAAGCCGGCAGAAGCCATGTCCAAACGCCATAAGAATCCAAGACTGAGAGCTGGCCTACCCTCTGCCTTCGCTGCTCAAGAAGCGGGAAGTCAAGGAGAGAGAACTACACCCGGGTTCACTGGGCCTTGCTGATCGCATGGTAGACCTGCTCTGGTCGACTGCGATCCTATGGCAAGAAGCTTTTTTTGAACAGCTCTCCGTGATGTAAACCTCTCTGAAACATCTATCCCCACCAATGCGTCCGTGGATGCAGGAAATCTCGCACCACTTAGACTTCCTAAGACCTTGCAATTCTTGAGGTGTGGGGTCTACTAGGTAGCGCAAGATTTCCTGCATTCACAGTTCCACCCGCCGATTCCTTCGGATGCAGAACAGAAAAGCGCGTCTGCTTGTCCAGGCGGGAGAGGTCAAGCACGGTAAAGTTGAGCTTGCCTGGGACGCAGACTAAGAGGAGCTGGCGTTCTATCATCTGAAACATGGCGCGGGACCCTCAAAAGGGATCCAAGCCCCCAGTGAATGCTTGGAATAAGGTGCTCCCACTCTAGCAGAGCCAGCCAGCTTTCCAAAATGTGAGGCTGTCGGGTGCCTTTGAAGGGTCTAGGTTGCTGTGGTGGAGCTTATTTTGTCTCGCTAAGTTACCATAATGGATATGTATGTGTATATATATATACATATGAAGGTGTATATATATATGTAACAAACAATATGGTTCCCCCTGCATGGTGCAAATGCTAATATGGACCAGCAGGAAAAGCCAGCATTTGTGTTTCAGCCCAGCTGCCGGCACGCACCTCAAGGCCCTCTAGCTCCTGAAGCACCACGCAATTCCTCAGGCGCCCCAGGGTTTAGGATTGACTGCCTTCTAGGTTGGAAGCTCACGTTGCAACATTCCAGCCTGTGTACCCCGCTAGACAAAAACTGTCTTACCTCCAGACACATTTGGGGCTTCTGCTTGGAATGTCGTGGAATAAGGAGCAGATGGCCGGCACGAAATCAGACACCAGTACCCCCAGTCAGACAAGGTTCAGCAAGCTGAAGAGTCGCCTGTCCGGGTGCAGCTACCGGGAAAGCAGAGTCCACAAAGTCTGAGTAAAGCAGGAGATACCACGAAAACTGCTACATAGTGCTACCGAGGCACACCACAAGCTGATGAAAATCATCCACGTCCTTCGCGGAGGCTTTGGAATTCGGTGCCCGCGTAAAGGCCAAGGCATTGCTCGCTGCATTAAACCTGCCAGGCCAGATGATTCGCCTCGCGCTTTGCCAAGTCCATGTATGATAAATGCTGCTTCCAAGGAACCAGTGGCCCATGATCTCGTAGACCATATCGATTCCCTCCCAGAATCGGCCATAAGATTGCGCAGTGCGGAAGACAATCCTTAAGGGGAAGCAGACTGCTAGCAGCATCGAGGCCCACATGACTTCTGTCTGTGGAAACATGGTCAGCTAGAAGCTAGAAACAGTAATGTGACGAGCTCCATCCACTGAGGCTAGCAAGCCCGTACTCCGGAAACAACTCAATGAGGATAAAGAAATAGCTGAGCAACTAATAGTGCAGGGCGCAGGAAATCAGACAGTATTCGTAACAACTGGCACTGGGAAGAAAAGATGTCGCCGTCAGATGCCATTTCATCACTAATTCTTCATTGTTTCGACTGGCTGGTTACTGCATGCTGTGCTTCGTGCACCTACGGTCATCTGACGAATGATACAACAATTATGGCCAGTTTCTTAGCTTCAACTTTGACCAAGGATCAGAAAACCAAGGCAAGTTCCAAAGGTGCCGAAAGCAGTGGGGTCAAAAGCCTGACCGGGAGAAGCATCTGTTGGTGCATGTCAGAGAGCCAGCTTACGTTATCTTATTCACCTTATGTTGCAGTTAATGTCACTGAAGTTCAGGACAAATCTTGTCATGGGGTGTCTGTGACAGCGCTGGCAGTATCAGGTCTATGCAAAATGCGTGCTCGCCAACCGAGGTATCCAAATCCTTTTCCCTAAACCTTAAACCAACCATAAACCCTAAACCAACCCTAAACCCCAACCCCAAACCCTAAACCAAGGCACGATATTTTTCTCGATCCACCCCTCGGTGTCCACGTAACTCTGGACAGCCTTCAGCGTGGCCCCCATCCTCGCTTTGCAAGCAGGGATTCGCTGACGCGACACCGAGATGAGCCGTAGTCTGAACTCCTAGCATCCCCCCTACCACCCAAACATATGGCTTTGCTTTGGGTTCAGGGCTTAAACTACTGGTATCCCATGTATAAACAAGCCCTGTAATGCTCCCTCTGCATAATACCCTCTATCAATATATACATATATATATATATATGTAACCCCCTTTAAGGAGTTCAGACTGTAGCTCATGTGAGGGGGCAGGCGAACAGCTCGTAGCCGCTTTAGGAACTGCAGCGAAGGCTCGTCCCAGAGAAGATCCCTGCCAGCAACGGGTATGAGACCTGATCAATATAAGATAGTATAGCCATATGAGATATTCAAGTATGATACAATCTAATATTAGTATAATCTACTATGGTATAATATAATATAGATAGTATAATATAATATAGCATAGTAGAATATCATCTAGTATAACATAATGGGTATGAAGTGGGGTGCTGGGAAGCGGTGGCATCCTCGCAGCCTTGCAAAATCCCTAAGCAACATTGATGGCAGCTCGGCTCTGTATCGAACACCAGGCCAAAATGGTAGTTTACCAAAAAAGGGGGACCCCAATATAGACCCCAAAATATTGTAATCCTTATTATTGGGACCTGAAAAAGGTACCCCTAATTTTGGGAAACTTTAAACCACTGTATCCCCAGTTTCCATTTCATTTTCCATGTTATTTTCCATTTAATTCTCCATTATTGGGCATTATGTACCCTAATTTTGGGAAACCCCCAAATCTTTTAAAATCGGTACTTGCTGAGCCCCACCTTGCAGCACATCTGCTTGCGATCCATGGTGGCGCCACGCGCCTGTACACCTGTTGCCTGAGCTGATCCTACTGGGGTTATATAGGGTATTTGTTGGGGTTATATAGGGTATATATTGGGAACAATGGGTTACTGGTGGTTATATAGGTACCCATTGGGGTAATATTAGGGTAATGTAGCTACCCATTGGGGTAATATTAGGGCAATATAGCTACCCCTTGGGGTAATATTAGGGTTATGTATAGTAACGGGTCGCACTACACGCGATGTGCTCGTTCTTAACATCTTCAGCGCGAAAGTATCTGCATGCGAAGCAAGCCAAGGCACTGCGGACACTCGACCAACAACATGGCTGACGCGGCCCATTGCATTGGGCTGAGCGCCCTTTGCTGCTCAATCGCCGTCAGGAAAGATCCATGCACATGCCTGCAGATTGGGTCAGACGGGTTGGGTGGGTCTTTTGCCGCAGCTGATGATGCGTGGCGGATAGTGGTGGGCGACGATTTTCTAGCCGTGTTTTCTGCGATCATGATACCTACTTGAGCCATATGGCTACCAGTCAACATCAAATCTGCAATCCATCAGCCGGAAAATTCCGGCAGCTTCTTGACGGCCGCCGCCAGAAGTCTTTATCTCTGAATTTGTTGCGGACAGATTGGCCAACAAACTTGAGCCCTTCTGGGGCACCAGCCACGCAATCATCCGGCCGCTCTGAGCAACAGCATGGGCCTCAACATCTTGCAAATGGCATCGTTAGGACACGTGCTGTGGATGATCTTCTAGACTTTGAAGCGTCATGAGGTTGTGATGAATTCTGATGATATGTTGAAGTCCTTCAATGTTGCCATGCCCCCACAGGAACACATCACCCTACACCTGTCTGAAGAGCGGACATCCACAAGTTCCCTCTAATGATTCCACACCTTACCCCTGTTTGGCACTACTGTACCAGCTTCAGGAGAGAAGTCTCATCGCGAAGCAGTCTCCCTTTTGAGTGCAACAAGATGCTGAGGCCTCAGCCCTCTTTTGCTGCTTCGCTGCCTGTTCCTGAGCTCAATAAGTGATGGGTTTGTAAGGTGAGCCAACCCTCTTCCCATTTATACATTTTCGCTGGGTACTGTGTGGACTTGGAGCTCAGGGATGTTCAGGGTCAGCCACAGCATACCTTCAAGCTTGATTCAACCCCTATAATTTCTTAGATGATCCCAGTTTCCATTTCATTTTCCAAGGGGTATATGATCCAGGCACAAGCCATTCCTGGCTCAGACTAACTTTCTTCTGACCTCACCAAAGCTCCGAGATGCAACCTTTCTGCACAATTCCGAGAAAGCTCGTTTTGATCAATTTGGCGCGTGAGTTTAAGGCTTCGATTGGAGCTGCTGCTGGCGGGATGCTTCGGATACCTCAACAAACAACCCTATGGGGCTTGCTTACCCATCATGCTGGCCAAGATGCGCTCGATTGCCGAGGAACAGTCCGTCCTCCTCCTCATCATCTGCAGAGTGTCGCATCTGGTGGCGGCCGACCTCACACAGCCAAAGCTTCACTTTCGTTGATGCTTTAAGTGTTGCAGGCAGGCTCGCCACACCCAGTCGGGTTCATTTTGCTGGGAACATCGGACAGCGACAGCCAGAGGTTTGCTCGGCACACTCCGCTGTAAGGTCGACTTACTTTGTAGGAGAATGTGGCTTGACTTGGTATTGAGACCCAAGGGCGTGCACATAGTGCGTCACACCACTGCGTGCTGCATCTTGATGAAGCAAAACACCACTCTCAGTTAAAAAGCCCCCCTTTTGGTCAACAAACAGTCACCTGCCCACGTGCGCGGCCCCAAGAGCGGTGTCAAGATCTAAGAAGGTCCCATCCCAACTTGCCTTGGCCACCTTGGACTTCAGCTTCTGATTCTCCTTGTCCTGCAGATAACAGTAGCAATAGCAACAGTAGTTGTAAAAATAATCATAGCAGTAACATTCATAAACAGAAATAATAACAGTAAAAAAGAACAAGAACAATAATGATAGTAGTTATGATAATCATAAGCATTGTTATCATTATCAGAGCAGCAAAGATCAGTTCCAAAGTGGGGTTGGTTGTCGTGGGGTCTTTTGCGGGGGTCTGTCGCATGACCGGTCTTCATCGGTCTTCTGTTCCAGTACAAACCCAAAGCTTTCAGGCCGCTTCCGTATAGGGATATGGGGGGCCCAATAGAAGGTTAAAACAATGGGGAAGTGGAAACTACCGCATATGCGAATTGCACTTGTGTGCATATACGGGTGGTTGTCAAAATTATGGTCCTTTTTTTGGATGCCTAGTATAATGCGGCACCTAATATTTAGGGTACCCAAAAAGAGACCATAATTTTGACAACCACCCATGTGTACAGAGGCATATTTCCCCAGTTGAAGCTGCTTTTGAGCTTCAGCTGTGTCGGTCAAGCCATCCTTTGACCGTGGTGCTTTTACCTAACTCGAACAGTTTGAACCTAGAAAACCAAGGCATTTTTTTGATGAGAAGAAATCATGTGTCAGCAACATGTCATGTTATGGAAAAATATTGGACTGGTAGGAGTAGCAACGAAGGTGGCGAGATTCATGAGGCCATTGGGCGCCCAATTTGAGGGTGTATGTATGCCAAAATGCAGGACCAATAAAAGATTGTCCACGTACACGTCTTTCTTTACGTTTCTTTATCTTTCCTTATGCTCCTCTCTGGTTGCTAAACTTTCCTTACAGTCCTTCATGGATAGGTTTAGGAAAGATAAGTAAACAAAATGTGGCTTCCCATGTCATCATGGCAACAAAAATATAGTTGTGGTGCCTGCAGGGGGTATGCATGCTCAAACGAAAAAGTCGTTGATAGTCGTTGAATGGAGTGACGCCGCGAAACCTACGCAAAGACTACCGGCAGGGTTTTCCGACGCTGTGCTTCCGAAGGCACTTCCGCGGACGTTTTCGTTTAAGGTGCTTCCGCGGCGCTTCCGCGAAAGGGATTTCTAGTCTTCGGCGTTTTCTGTCCAAAGCGCGAGCGTACATTGAGCGCGAACTTATTTAAAAGGGCGGGGTTGGGGCTGGCCTTAGAGGGTTGAAACCAAAGGCGGTCACTCGGTAGCTTATTCAAAGGGGAGTTGGGCTGGTTAGAAAGGGTTCAAGCCAGAGGCGGTCACTTCGGAATTGGTACTATGGTAAAGAAGGAGTGGCCAGGTACTCCCAAACCCATCCCGTAGCTTGCGCGGAGCTTCCGCAAAATCCCCGTCAGTCATTGGGTCCAGGGACCTGATCCCGGGAAAGAATCTACGCGATGGCCCCCTTATTATTGCCAGAGAACAACTTTAGCGACGAAGTGCGTGGGATTTACCGGCTGCGGCGTGTCCAGCGCCCAACCAAGAATTTGTTAGGGCTTTGCAAGTACGAGGGGATCTTCATTTTAGGTTTTAGGGTTGTTGGGGCCAGCACATCATGGCGAAAAAAGAGCTTCCGCAAGAGCTTCCGCAAGCGAAGTGCTTAAGCAAGCGAAGTGCTTAGGCGAAAGCTTCCGCGAAAGCTTCCGCGCGCAGTGTGGGAAGCACTTTTCGGAAGTTGTCGCCAGCCGGTTTTCGACGTTATTTCCGTATCTAATGAACTTTCCTCTAGCGCCTATTTTTGCTAACTGCTCGTCTGCAACGTAAGAGCAGCATTTTGGAATGATTCAATGGCATCAGAAAGGCCAGGCCAGAGGCCATGAGAAGCAGGCCCATTTCAGGATGTCTCCAAGCAGGGTTCCCGCTGCTAAGGTAGAATAGGATCTTTTGTTGAGGGGCCCCAAATAGGTAAACCAGAATCTTCAGAAATCACTTATATAACCCTATATTAACCCCTATATAACCCATTGTAGTAGTTTCCATTTTCTTTTCCATTATCCCTATATAACCCCTACATTACCCTAAACCCTGGTATACTTTGGTGAATCGATTCCGGCCTCCTCCTCGCGGCGCTTCTGGCGCTGGTGTCGGAGCCAGGCGCACTCGCGTCGCTCTGCGGCCTTGGCGGCAGCCCAAGACAGTACTGGACAGCGTTTAGGGTATAGGGTTGTATAGGGTTTAGGGTATAGGGTTTAGGGTTTAGGGTTTAGGGTAGAGGGTTTAGGGTAGAGTTTTGTTTTTTTTTTGGGGTATAGGGTTTAGGGTATAGGGTTTAAGGTATATGCAGGGATTCTGAGGGCGTTTACTTGGGGATGTTGCTTCAGGACTATTTGGGGAAATCGAAAATCGTCCATCAGGAGATGTGCCCACGAAATATCGACATTCGCCCAGCCACAGGCCTGTGAAACGAGGGGTCTGGCTCTGGGGAGATCTGGAGCTCCCCAAATTAGGGTTGTATAGAGTTATATAGGGATAATGGAAAAAGAACATGGAAGCTACTGTTTAGGGTATGAGGTTTAGGGGAGTTTCCCAAATCAGGGTCCCATGTGGCACCCCTAAGTATTACTGTAGGTGCCGTAGTAGCATCTAGAAACCGAAGGGGCCCATCATTTTGAGGATACCGCAGATGTTCTATAAGGAGACTCACAGATTTCAAGCTCAGGAGCAATTGAGACATCTCTGAGGGGTTGGCTGACATATTCGCGTCCTCCTCGCCTTCCTCCTGAGACCCCTAAACCATAAACCCGAACCCCTAAAGCCCTAATCCCTAAACCCCACAGCACGGAACCAGGCATGAAAAAGATGTAGTGATCTTTGGACGGGGTGTGATTGAGTAATTAGAACAATGGGGATTCCAGAATTGGGTCCCTTTCTGGATTTTATACTACGTTGAGATCTATATTGGGGCTCCCATTTCCGGAACCCCCCCATGCTCCAAGTGTCGTTCCACAAGGGGTTGACCCTAAGTATATACTACATACCTACATGAGCCATTGTCTAGACTCCTAGTATTCCCCTTGATATCCTCTATAATACTCCCCCATATTAATGTAATCCCCTAATCCCCTTTAAAAATTAAGGAGTTTAGATTATGGCTCACATGGACCCTTGGATTTGAAGCTGGTCTGTGCACGGCGCACCTCGCTGCTGGGCGGCTGAGCATCCCACGAGGCATCGGGACCAACCTTCAAAGATTCTCTCTATTAGGAGTAGTAATTACAACCATTATTGTTAATATCATTCTTATTGTTGGTGGCGGTGGTGGTGGGTGGTGGGTGGTGGTGGTGGGTGGTGGTAGGGGTGGTTGGGGTGGTTGAGGGGGGTGGTTGAGGGGGGTGGTTGAGGGGGGTGGTTGGGGGGTAGGTGCGGGTGGTTGGGGGTGGGGGTGGGGGTGGGGGTCGGAAGGGGGTGGGAATTGGGGTGGCGGCGACTGTTATAATGATGGGTATCATCATGATGCAAATTGCTATTATTACAAAAATGCTATTGCTTCAAGTGTTGCTCATCCTTGCAACCCGCATTCCTCCATTTAGCCAGAACATTAGGCTCTAGCCCGCAGAATGCAAAACTGAATAAGTCCCAAGCTACGACATGCTACGACCTACTTCGAACGGGAGGGGTCAACGCCAGGCTTGGCAACAAAATCTCCACAAGTCTTTTGGCCGGAAAGATGTATTTGGTGGCTTCCCCGCCATTGTTCGAGCTGGCAACCACCCCGGCCCTTGAGACATGCATCAGAAGGTCGCTGTCAGGCCTTCAGTGCTTCCGATGTGGCTTGGTGCTCCAAGGTGTCAGCAGGCTTATCTTCACTGACCTTCCCAAGCGATGGGGAAGCCGGCATAAGCCAGCCAGGACTGTCCAGCTCCACATTTCCCCGCCTCCGCATCACCTAGCACTACCTCGAAAGGCTGAGTCGCCGAAAGATCTGCAGGCAGGCGACTAAAACTGCTGCCAGCGTGTCATCAGTCAAATGCAAATGACGCAGACGCAGCCCGCCTACATCTTCGCCAGGCCTCAGCAGAGAAAGAGCGTTTCAGGGTTTGAAGGGCACTTAGCCAGGTAAAAGGCATGGCTCAGCCTTGCAATCACCAAGTGCAGTCCCTTTCTGCTTTCCCTTTCGCAGCCAAGTTACGCCTCGTGCGGGCCTGACAGGAGATTCGAATCATGTGGGCAACAACTGGTCAAGTTTGCCACCAGGGCATTGGCGGCACTAGTCACTAGCTCTGACAACCTTTTATGATCATTTCAATGCTCGGTGTTGTGGCAGTGATTTCGCAGATTGCTGCAACATTTCACATTCAGTACCCATCAGACGACCAAGGCGAGGAGACGCCAGCATCTTCAAGTCATGATCGGCTAGCAGCCCTGTGCTCCAAATGTTGTGGCCTTTCTCCGCTGGCTCCAGGATGACTTCAAAGGGCAATGTCGCGCTGACGTCCAAGTCATCTGGCAGCATTTGACAACACAATGGCAGAAAAAAACAACGCTAGTGATGATGAGAGAGTGACACCGCAAACCAATCGTTTCTACCTAAGCCCTTGGTGCGAGTCTAGTCGGGCTGATTCTTGCTAAGTGTACTCGGCAGCTTCCCAAAAAATAATATAGACCCCAAAATACTATAATCCTTACTATGGGGACCCACCAAAAAATGTGCCACCACACCCCCCATTTCCCCTAAACCCTAAACCCAGGAAACCATTCACTTGTGAACCTCAAAGGTTGGAGCCTCCTGGAGGTGCTGCAACCTGTGACACCAGGCCTGGCATGACAGGGTTTCCCAAAAGTAGGGATACCTTCAAGCCGGATAACAGGGGCTAAATAGGGGTTATATAAGGCTTAAGGTTGAGGGTTTCCCAAAATTCGGGGTATATAGGAATATATACACCTCGAGAATGGAGAATCCAATGAAAAATGACATGGCAAATGAAATGGAAACTGGGGATATGTAGTGGTTTAAAGTTTCCCAAATTTAGAGTTACTTTTTTGGAGGGTCCCCATGATTATAAGGATTGCAGTGCATCGGGGTCTTTAATGGGGTTACCCCTAGTTTGGGAAACTATCATACAAAGCCAAACTCTAAAGCCTCCTATCAGCTAACGCGAATCTAAGCGTACAGCAGCCCCGGTGTCCTTCGTCTTTGGCGATTGCAGTCTCCAGATCCGGCGATGGAGCCTTGCCTAAGATACAAGTAGCATCTCCGCGTATGAGCTATATAGTCCAAACTCCTAGCATCCCCCTTATAACCCCTATAATGCTCCCCTACATAACCCCCTATATAACCCCCTGTAGGGAGTTTAGCCTATAGCTCATATGCCGCAGAGCTTTGGTATGCAGTTGCACTTTCTGCAGCGGCCTTCTGCGGGGACCTCGTCGGTGGGAAGTTCTGTGACGTCTCTGCCCAAAGAGCTTGCACCTGAAAGAGCTGCGCCACTTGCCGCAAGCGGACATAGTCCAAACTCCTAGTATACTCCCCCTTTATACTAACCCCTATTATACTCCTTTATATAACCCCCTATAAAACCCCCTCTAAGGAGTTTAGACCCTGAACCCTCAACCCTCTGTATTCCCCAAAATAACCTTCCTCCCTTCTGTGGAACTCCAAGCCGGGAGCTCGGAGGGCAGAACACTTCAACTGAGCAGTGCTTTTTCGGGTGGTTGAAATATATTCAAAATTGAATACTAACCCTAAACCCTTAAAACCCTAAACCAAACGAGGGTATAATCTGACTCCATGTTACCATCGTATCCCAGGTAAACTACTACTCAACTGAGGCTGAGGCCGGCTTCAAGGTGCGGAGTAGCTGATGCCTGGCAGTCTTGGAGGTCCGGAGGCGGGCCGAAGAGCCTTTAAACCACCGCCCATGGTCGAAAAGGTGTTGGACCCTAAACCCTAAACCCCTAAAACCTGAACCTCTAAATCCTGAACCCCAAAAACCCGAACACCTAAAACCCTAAAACCCGTATTCAAACCCTAAACCTCTGTTTCTTTTCCCCTCACCCTAACATGACCCCGTGACACCAACTAGCTACAGCTTGGTAGTCTTTCCCCCTTACTAGTAGGTATAACCCATAAAACTGTAGGTAACTGAGGTTACAGGACGGGCCTCAAGATCTGCAGTTTCAGACGCCGCAGAGCCTGGTTTGAGGCCAAAAAATAGCAAGTGACGTGACAAAAGGGTTAAGATGGGTAAAGGCTTACCTTTAAAAAGGTGGTTATATGGGGATAATGGAAAAGACAATGAAAACTATTACTTAGGGTGGGTCCAGGGTTTGGGGATTAGGGTTGGAGGGTTTCCTGCCAGTCCTGCCAGTCAAGCACTCTCATCCGACACATCGAGAAGCCGCACCGAAGCCATGCCCTATACCCTAAGCCCCCAAACCCTACAACCCAAGATACTATGTAATGGTTTCCATGTTGTTTTCCATCTTCCCTATCTAACCTATATTACCCTTTGGTATACCAATAATACGGCATCTATAACGGGGTTAAAAAGGGATAATGGAAAATGGAAACTACTACGGTATATGTTCAAACATTCAGGACCAAGCCTGCCACTGCAGGCAATGTAGCTGCTTCTGCTTCTGGCGGTGCTGGGGCAGCCATGCCTGCACTTGACCCTGCTCGGTTCTTCAGCGGCGTTGGTTCCGACATGTCCAGGCACAGAAAAACAGTTCCCACTCAGTGCGGCTGGCCTTCAAGACTTTCTAAGCCTGTCCAAAATGCTGTGTGATCTAGCCTCCCTTGAGCAGTGTCAAGCCCATGGACCTTTTGATCAAGCCCATTTCCCTGGACGCTTACCGAACCCCCAATGAAAACTCAAGCATCCGGAGCCTGAAGCCATGACAGCAGCTTCAGCAACCTGCGTTGCAGCTAGCCCATGCTGAGAAACAATCTGGGTTGCTGTTAAGGAACTTAGTTTAAGTTACTATATTGGCGAAACCCGATTATTTACTACATTTTCCCATTATGGTAACTTAATTCAAGTTCCTTAACAGCAACCCAGCAATCTGCAGAAATTGGGGGGAACTCACATGGGGGACTAGGCAACAGCTTGCAAATATTGACCTGCTTTGGTGTTTTGATAAGCTTCCGGGAGGGCCTCCAGGTTCCTGCTAAATTCAACTGAGCAGGCCTTGATACATTGGGGCCTGGGAAACTGTAATTGGATGCTCGTTGCGGAGAAGAGCCGCTACATAACCGAACTTTTTTCAGGAGTGTCGCTGAAGAATAGTTCTGCAAGTGCAAGACTTGATTTGGCCCTCCAGCACATGCCTGCCATCGTGAGCTCCAATCCTGTATCCCCTGAATGTTCGCTTGGTGACGCTTACATAGACCCCTCCCCGCACCTCTTCGGCTTCAGGGGCCTCAGCAGCAGCTGCGCTTGGTTCCGCACCTGGGAAGTTCTGCAAGATGCGCAGGGGAGTTTGCGGATCCTTCTTGCAGTGAGAAAGGCGCACAACCAACAGTTGATCTTCGGCGCCTGTCTGGTCCTTCTTTGCCTTGGCTATCTTGTCTGCCAACTTGTCCGCCAGCTTGTCAGCCTTTTTTTGCTTCACACATATACCAAGCTGATAATATGAGCACTAGAAGAACGCCTCAGCAAGCCCTGGCGACTTTCCGTTGGACAGCGATGCCGAAGACAGTGAGCGAGTTGCCTCTGTAGATTCGGTATTGCTGAACATGTCAAACAATCACCGCACCTCTGAATGGTGTGTCAATGTGAGCCCTGGACTAAATTTCTAGTATATCCCTGACTAGGTCCCCCCAAAACCCTATACAGTCCCCTATAAGTCCCCCCAACCTAAATTTAGTCCGTAGCTCATGTGTGCCGGCAGCTGGCCTTGGCATTGAGGACCTCGGCCTGCTTGAAGGATACGGAGCCTCAAATGCTGCGCGCGCAAGGTTGAGATTCAATATGATTCGGTTGTGGAAAGCTCTCCAAGGTACAAACCTACGGGGGTTAGTAGGGAATAAGGGAATATGCGCTGCAGGGAATAGGTTCCCCCTTATTCTTACAAAGAACCACTAAGAACAAAATCTGCTGAGGGTCGCTGAATGGTCTCCCGAAGCAGGGCGCGCTTCTTGTCGGAGCTCTTCGCGCTGTCTGGCAGGTCCACCTGATCGGCTGGAAAAAGCTGAGCGAGCCCACATCCATTTACTTGCATAAGGTGACTTTTGCACCCAAACTGGGCATGGAAAGGCAGTGTCATTCTTAGCTACCCAGGGAGCAATTCCGCTAAAAAGCATCTGCAATTTTTGGCCGCCTGCAAGATGCCATTGGGGTTATTCTCCTGCACACGGCTGAGATGAGTTTTGTGCATTTGAAGGTGGGCTTCCCAAGGCCTACCAGCCTGGGTTTCGCATGCAGGCTACCAGACAATGGAAACTGCCATAATAGGCTAGGTATAGGGAGTATATGGAAAATGAAATGGACACTACTATAATAGGGTATATATAGCTAGTATATGGGGAGAATGGCAAATAAAATGGAAACTACTATAATAGGGTATACAGAGCAAAAATCTGAGCAAATTGGCTCCTCATCAGACTCCGGCTCAACCCAGTCAAAGGACAGAGAAGGCGCGGTGAGAATGGAGGACCTTGAATGCGAGTTGGTACGCTGGCGCCATGTTCCAACATGGCGCTGATGTCACACAATGTCACAAATCTTTTCCGTCTGCTTCCATGCAGGCGTGTTTTGTGTCTTAACCATAGGCTTTTTGGCTGCAGCCAGGCCGCATGGACTGAAGATCCCGGCCATTGCTCGAGTGAGCTTTGATCTTGTCCTGGCAGCACTGTCCCAAGCGGATGCGCAGAGCCCCCACGCGAAGCCAACAGTCGAGGAAATCTCAACTCTTTACCGACTCTAGCACAAAGAGCAATCAATCATGAACGATGCTCAGCAAACCGCGGGGCTTGCCTTCCTGGACTCTGCCTGATTCCGCAGCTGCTGCCGCAGCCGCTCCGAAGACTCTGCTAGCTGGGACTCACCTCGGAACAGGGAGAGCCTCAACATGCCTCAACAAACAGCCGCGTTGCGGCATGCGGCGAGCATCTCTAGTACGCGTCAACAGCAGGAGCAGCAGCAGGAGCAGCTTCAGCATCCTGCTACAGCTGTTCTGGAAACATAGCTGCTGGGTCATTATTTGAACATAAAGTTCTATTTTCCAAGCGTCTTGCAGGCATGAAAGAATCAGACGGACGGATGAAACCCTCTGTTTGTGCTCTTGCACCCCTTGACTGCAAATACCGTGTTCAGCACATTTCAGCATACTCTCCATCTAAGCGCCGTACTTGTCACACGCTCCGGAAACCGAAGCTCACGCTGCAGAATGTCTGCACTAGCCTCAGCGTGTGATACGCGTTAGCAAAACTGGCCTTGTAGATCAAATCTACGGATGCACACAACGATTCTTCATGCGCACCTGCTTCTCCCGCTCATCTGGATCCTTCTTGCGCTGACGCCCTTCATCGTCCGAGGCCTGCGCTCACAGATTCCCCGCACGCAAAGCACTCGGGATTGCTGCACAAGGCATGTTTGTAGTCTCTACCCGATCTCCACGACTCCAACCAAACGTCTGATTTTGGTCTATAGGGTTTATGACGTGAAAGCAAGCCGCATTCACCCTCTCTGTGATTTGTGCCTGAGCCAAGTTGGCTCCACCTGCGAAAGTGTAGCCAGTGCTCTTTGCCTGCCAGCGGGTCGTGTTGGCAAACAAATGCAACCAGGTTTTGGAGTTTGGGCGCGCATGCGTCCGACGGTCAAGCAGCTCATACACTGAAGTATACATCTTTGCACAAGAGTGCAACCACAATCATGAGCTGCTCAGCTGCAATGACATTGTAGATATGAAAAGGTAGCTACCCCCACGCCTGCTCCAGGCGAGGCTTGGAGATCTGGCCGCGGCGCACCTCCTTCTGATTGAGAACTCGCAGCTCGCGGGCCTCGCGCAAGGCATAGAGTTTTGCACGAATCAAAGCCATGCTCAGGGGCAGGGCCTGCTTGATCAGCCAGCGCAGGAATTGGTAGTGTGGATTTGCAGCATCCTGAAGGGAGCGGGGGGAACTGGACGTGTCCGGATGAAGCCACACGCAGCTCAGTCTCATTTAGCCTTGTCAGCTTCTCGGCGCTTCTCCGAGGCCTTGTAGCTGGCAAGGAAGAACCTGAAACCAGTGCGACACGTCACCATGTGCAACCTTCGGTATGTAGTCTGGGTGAGGCACTGAAGATTTACCTTGCCCTGGCGGTTGAAGATTGGCTGTGCTCCTGGCTCCTTCCTTGCGATTGCAGAATTTGCGGAAGCTGCAGGACTCATGCCAGCCAGTAAGAGATCCTCAAGTGCCTCACACCCGCAGAAACTCCAATGCAGCTTGGCGTCTTCTTTCCAAGGTAAGCCTCTGGACCAAGCTGGCGCAGCTCCTACGTTTTCGCTCGCATGTTACAGAAGTGCCTGATCCCTTGTCCAGGGTTTTCGGGGGAGTGCATCTACAATAATCCCTAACTATATAATCCCCATATATACCCCTATAATGGTACCTATATGCACTCCCCAACTCCCCCACTCACCCTAAATAATCCTAAATAAGCACCAGTAGGTTTGTCCGCGGTCCTGGGGCGTCATTGGCCGCAGCGAGAAGGCCAAGCGCAAGTCCTCGCTCCCTGCACGAGTGCTCAGGAGCTGCTTCCAGGCCTAGAGCGACGGTTTAGGGCTTAAATGGCTTAGGATTCAGGTTACGAGTTACGGGGTTAGGGTTCAGGCTATAGGCTTTAGGGTTCAGGTTACAGGGTTTAGGATTTACATTTTTGTTCTCGCCCCTTGCAAGGCACGCAGCAACATCAAAACAGGGAACGAGCCCACCATGGCGAAATCACTTTTTTGCTGTCCTCCGCCCTCACAGCCAACATAATTGGCGAGGGAGAGGCGAACCCTGCATATCCCTACATGATTCAGAGGTCCAGGCGCTGGTTATGCACTCAGACTCAAGTTCTTTTTCAACATCGCGACGTACCATACATTGTTGGGCGAGAGCCCGAAAAAACTCTTAGACAAGCTCGCTATCTTGTCAAGAGAGCACATCATCAAGTGCTGCAGAGATGCTGCCAGAGACTCCTCGTCTGGCCCCTGCAAACACCACGTCTTGATGCATCTCAAAAACTAAGCTTATCATCGATGGGCTGCCTAGGTCTCACAATGTGTAAATCATGATGTCAAGGAGAAAAGTTCCAAGCAAGTATGTCGGATCGTGCAGCTAGAATTGGAAAACACTCAGGCCGTCTCTGAGCTCCAGAATACCAGCTTGCTGCCGCACATGCTGCAGCAAGCCCACTCATGTGTCTGAAGCAGCGAAAGTGGCCTCTTCATCCGCGGACTCCTGCTTTGCCGCCTTTGTCCTTCCGGCCAAAGCCGTAGATGCCCCAGACCAAACTGCGAGGCTGTATCTACAGCCTGGCTCTTGGGCCACGCCACAAGTTTGCTCAGTCCTGGCTCGCTTCTGTCCCTTCCCTCCGCGGGTGCGACCGCCTGAGGCCTGTCCACTGGCCGTTCTATGCAGACACAATGCTGGACTACTGGGACTACTGGCACTTGTCAAACCGCTCCCACCTGCGACTCGTCGTCGCCATCGGCTTCGGTCCGCGCGACCTGGCGCCACGAATCCCCAACATCTGCTTTGCACAGGCTTGCTGAAGCATCGAAGATTTTGCAAAAGCTAATGCATGCTCTCACACCTGGCTAACACCCCGGCCTTGCGCTGCCTGCGCTTCTTTGGCGCCTCATCTGGGCTTGCGTCTGCACCCTCCGGGAGGCTCTGCTTCTCTGCCTGTCACACCCCTGCTCTTGCTCGCGGCCCAAGGTCGTCAACAAGCCCACATTAAGTCTTCAGATACGTTTCATTGCATGATGGGACGCTTCAAGGCAATGAAACGAGCAACTTCCAGCATCCTTCTTTTAGAAGCTGCTGGGCCTTGCGCTGCCGGCGCTTCCTGGGCGCCTCCTCCGGCAAGGCGTCCTCGGCCTCCGCAGCCTGTAGGCGCGGCTTCTCCGTCTCTCATCAAAGAAACAAGCACGCAGCACAGAAGGCATCACTGACTAGTGACTAGCAGAGCAGATTTGGATGTGGCTTGCTGGTGGCCGGTTTGCACACGACTGCCAAAAAGATCCCCATCAGAGCTCCAGCAGCAACTTTTCTACTCAGCAAATTTCAGCAATGCTTACTTTAACAGGCATTCCATGTCATTCCCATACATGCTGTTGAGAGCAAGCTTCGTCTTCCTGTACTTTGCTTTACACTTGCAATGATGTAAGGGCTG
>CAJNIZ010044741.1:0-48317 GCA_905231905.1 Symbiodinium pilosum
AAATTAATCAGACCCTAGGATTACTGTCAAATACCCAGAAGTTCTTCCTGCAAAAAAAAAACACCGCAGCTGCCTTCTGCCGCACCCAGAATTCGAGGTTTTTGCCAGTAGCCTCCATGATCTCCTTGATTACAGCATGGTGAGTCAAACATCCGTGCTCTTATAGACGCCAACACCACGCCTAATTTTGAAACCTGCGCCGCAAGCCCCACAAGCACGACAGCCTTCAATACTAAAACTCACCCTCTTGAAGTGGTTGAGTGCAGGATCCGATGGCGCCAAGCCGGGCAGCAGCCCTTTCTTCACCTCTGCCCGACTGCTCCTGGCCCGGCAAGGGTTTTCAGATGCTGGAGGCTGAGGGCATTTGAAAATTACTGAGGGTTTGCGGACCTTTGGGTTTAGAGTTGAAACCTGGACTGCCGGCATGGCTCCGATGTTATTTACCCTCCATCCGCCACCCACTCCTACGGGGCAGTGCTAGGCAAACTACAACCCTGGCGCATTACACCCCTAAGAACGGAAGATGGAGAAAAGGACACCCGACCATGACGGTCTAAGGACCGGTTGAAATCAAGAATCATCATGAGAATGACGGCCATGCCAACTTGCGGGACTACTGGTAAACCGAAGCATCCTGCCAACTCCGTGCCCTGCCGCAGCCCGCCTCGCCAGGTTGGCCCGGATCACACGTGCCCCCTGGAAGCCACAAACCTTGGATTTGGGGTTTCCTTGGATCATACTGTTTTGGCTAGCACCTTGCTTGTTTGCTTGTTTGTAAGACCTTGGAAATTGGAGACATGACAACCCAGAACAGTCACGCCTGTCTTTTTCACCAAGGTTATGGCCTGGGGTTCTTGAAGCACGATCATGCACACGTTGCACCATGCGGGGGCTTCTAGGCTAGAGCTGGCGCCGTGCAACTCAATTTTACGGGTGAAAGGTGACGAAAATCAGCCAGCGGCGTAACGAGAACCATGTTGAGGTAACTACCCATCTGCCCCTCCCAGGCCCTTCCAGCAACACCTGCTAGAAGGCTTACGGCGGGAACTTTTCCCCCATGCCGCCCAAGCGATCAGCCTCAAGATGCGCCCAGCCCCCTCTCCCCAGCCCACACCCCCCCTAAGGTAGCCGGCTCGCGGTCACCCCAGCTTCCGGCGGAACTACCAGCTGATCTCACACCAACACCACACGATAAGGTTTGAGGCTTACGTGGATTTGAATTTTAAGAGAGCCATCAGAGAAATAAGCAATGGCATGCACGGATACTTCAGAAAAATGCGAAGAAGCTTCTCAGTCCTGAGGGCCGCCTGTTCGGGTTACGGCGTTTACTCCTCACTTTTAGCCGCCGTCTTCTAGCTTGATCGCGCGCGACTTTGCCTGGGGGACTTGTTTTTTTATCTGGTGTTGAAGGGAGTTCTGTTCTGAACGACAGCCGGAAAGGAAGCGACCCGATGTCTGTTACCTAACCCTGAGCCATCATAGCTCCTGGTGTCTTCTCAAGGAACCGGGCAGGCATCGGAACTCGCGAATCCGGATTTGGCGTGGGCATCGCACAGGACGTGCTGGCATGAGGTGATCCAGCAGACCTTGGGCTTGGGGGGTTTAGGGGGTAGAGCATGTAGGGGGCTATTGACTCTGAGGACTTTGAAGGTTGGGTGGCTAGAGGGTTTGCGGCTTAATGCAGAATGTACTTGGGCTTGGAGGCCGTGGATCTGAATGCCTTTCAGGTGCCCAAAGACATCAAGACAGCACATTTGATCGGCAAGAGCTTCAGTGTGAACTCGGCCGCTCTCATGTCTTCAGTAGAAGGAGTTGGGCAAGGCGACGCTTGTACAGTAAGCTCAAGACATGGATGCACGATGGTGTCCTCGAAGCAGACTCTTGTTCCCGGTAAAAAAAAGCAAATTTCGTCAGGAAACATCTGTTGGGTTGGAGCATGCCCGGCCATCTCCGGCGTCCCAGTTGCAGCAAAGGCTGTGGAACCTGGAGCGGGAATATTAAAAGATGTCTGGGCATAAAGGCTTTGGCCTATGCCTGGGAAGCTGAGCTCAACGGAAAATGAGGACAGGCTGTTAGACGTCGGGGGCAGGCATTCTCTCCGAGTAGGCTTCTGAACGGAACCAGGGATCAGTCCGGGAAAAAAGGGACTGCAGTCGTACATAGTTCTGACAGCGAGAACAAAAAGGAAATTCAACATCGCAACATCCCAAGACGTTTTAGTGATGACAGTGATGATACAAGCAACCGCGCAAGCCCTAGAAATGAGTCAGGTCGGGGCTACTTGCAACAATGCTAGATAATTTACATAGAACAGCTAATGCAATACAAAGAGCCACGGTTGTGCCTCACCCACCTTGACAGCTTAGCTCTTGCTGTCAAGTTAATGACTCTATCCTAATTTGATCAAACTGGGGGCAACATTTGGAAAAAGGCTTTCTGACGCGCGTCTCACAAGAGAGAGAGAGAGAGAGTGTCTTGGGGATTGTCATGAAATTGCAAGGTCTCCTTCAGGGCTAGATCTGATGGTCATCGTAACGAACTCCCAAATGCTCACGCTTACACCAGTTCAGGTCGGGAAGCCGCTCCAGGAGCGAGCCGTCGGTGGCCGCGGCCATGCAGCTTCGGCCAGAGCAGAGGCAGTGGCGCCCAAACGCTCCGAACAAGGGTGAGGGAGTAAAGATGTTGGGCCTCGAAACAATCAGAAACGGACCTAGCTGCCTTGGAATGACACCAGTCTTTGGGATAATTTAGCGCTATGACCAAAAATGTTGTCTGTTGTTGCGCGCACATGCGATAGGGATGGGGCACGATAGGGGTGGCATGTGCGCGCATGATTGAAGCAGGACAAGCAGGGGAAACTCCAATGCTACCAGCGGGAAGTCTTTAGGCCCTTCCTTGTTCGTGCAATGGCGCACGAGGCGGCTGGAAGCAGCGAGCTGCAGATCCACACATGGTAAATGCAGAAAGTCTCTACAGTGTGGGTCCTGGTTTCGAGTTGTCACGATAAGGTCGGGCCATCTTGGCGGCGCCTGTGGGGGGGACTGGGATGCTGTAGTAGCAAGAGCACAAGTAGTGGGTCATCATCGTTGGTGCCAACACTACATAAGCCTTTGCAGCAGGGGTCTAGAGAAATGATGGATCTTTTCACGGTAACCTCCCGCCTTCGCACCAGGCACCACACGAAAAAGAACTATCCACCATCCTACTGCAGGTGCGCTGAGGCACAGGCGGAGGACGACCGCCTGAAGTCGTGTAGTTGGGCAGCCTTAGCCGTGCTTGCTCATGTCTTCAGTAGTTTTACCATGCTCCCAGAAGAAAAAAAAAGTCAACCTCAGCTTTCTAGCCCATTCCCGCTGGACGACCCAGCTTCAACAAAACCTGGGCGCCGCACATCAGAGGCGGACCGCCATTGAAGGGCGGCATGGGAGGGGCATTGTGCGGGAACCTGTGTACAGATCAGGACGCGTCATGGCAATAAACGAGGGAAAGAAAGGCAGGATGAGTGGCGGAGGTACGACTTCGGAGTGAAAGCAGGTCGGACAGCAAGGGGAGCGGGAGTGACTACAATGCTACAGCAAGCGTTATCATCATAACTTTTGCCCGAGCTCTTCATAAACTGCATGGATCTCAGAGGCACGAAGCCAAAGCCCCCAGGCTGCCGGAATGTCTCAGAATCCATGGCCGTAACTTACTCTACATCCTACAGGCCCTTTGAATATAAATTTCGACAGTTGGAATAGCTGCCCTGGAATTCTTACTAGCAACGCTCACCACCTGCACGATGGCAACCAATCTGCAAACCCCATGCAGTACCAAAAGCCATGTGTCCTGCTGAACCTTTCTGTAAAATCTTGTGGGAAACCTCCGTACTCGCACGGAACCGGTGGAGATCAACAGCCTCTGCGAATCTTCAAATAATCCACGGCAAAACTCTTATGAAGTCTCAAAGGACCAATGAAATCGACAAAAAACGACGCGGTCCCTTCAAGAGAAGAAACTCATCAACACCTGAACGTCAAATAATTCTCCCTTGAACTGCCTCAGCTCCCAGAAAAGGCTCCCAAGAAGTGAACCACAACGCGAAGGAGCCCGTCTGCGAACTAAACTGCTTCCGAGCTGCGGCATCGGAGGCTGCAGCTGGTGCGGCTGGTGGTTTGCCTCGGATACATGACTGCGGCAACCCTACAACTCTATGCAACTCTGCGCCTGCCTAGGAACGCCATGCCTGAAACACCAGCCCGCCGTACATGGTACCTCTAGTGACCCTTGTGCAAAGACAGTCTAAGAAAAAAATTGAAAAAGTTTGACCCGTGGCTGTCCGAGGCTAATTACCGAAAAACACATTCCAGAAATCGGTGCCTGGAATGTGGCCCGAGAAAAAGGTTTACTCTTGACATAACCCCTCATACCCGCCACAAAACCAGAAGGCCCTAAATACACTCCACCCTAAACAGCAAGCCCAAACATTCATTCGATCAAATGTAAATTCTCCGCACTTATAGATCTACGCATGTATCTATACAGAAATATATATATATATATATGTAATTCTACAGACCTCCACTGCCAAGGGGCGAAAAAGTTTTGTGGTCCAGGCCAGCCGTGGCACGGGGGTCCTGGGGGAAACTCCGAGTTTGGTGCTCAAAGAAAGCAAATTACTGCCCTCCCCAGGACAACAAGCCCCCTACTCCCCGAGTGATTAGACACAACTGGGAAGCATCATGCAATGGGGGAAATCTTGCTTGTTGGGGTGGTGGGCAGATTTATGATGATGGGAGGTGCGCACTCACTGGTGGCCAGTTGGGAATGAATCAAATGGAATATGGGGTCTAGTCTTGGAGATTATACAAGGACTCCTAGGGGTCGAACCTCGATTCCGGGTTTAGGGTTCAGAGATCAAGGACTTGCGGGACGTGCGGAGCAAACAGCGAGAAAGCACCAGAGTCCACACAACAACCTTGGCGTTGTGATTGCTAGTTTCGAGTATCCTCTCCTTCATGAACTCCCCCCACCTTCACAAAATAGATACTAAGCAGAATTGCGGCTTCTGACATGCAAGGCGGCACATACGACCCTGTGCGACCTCTGTGTCCCCCTAGACCATCTTGCAGCTGGCACTGCTCAACCAGTTCCCCAAGCCCAAGAAACTTGATGCTTGGGATCCCAGTGAGAAGGGAACGTGCCTAGCACTTTTCTAGAAGGAAACGCGTATGCCCCCAAGTATAGGATTGGTTTCAAGCGCACACAGTGAAGTCAGAATATGCGTCTTACTCTTTGAGCTTCCCTTTAAAATCCCAAGGATAAGCAGCAAAAGGTGAATCCTTGCAAATCCTTGTTGCCCCCAACATGCCTCCGTACACCGATCGAAGCTCAAAAAATGTTGAGGCAGAAGTTCGACAACCGCCTCATCTAGTTGCTGCTGTGACTCCCCACACACTGTCATGATCTCATCACAGGACTTCACGGACCCCAGTACCTATCAATTTTAGGTACCCCTTTTCCAAACTTGGACCTAACAAGGCCCATCATGTTGCGATCCCGAAGCCAAGGGCAGATTTCCTGTAATACCCCAAATTTAAGTAGTATTCGGGTGCCATGTGCATAGCTCTCAACCATCCAGGAAGACCTGAACCCTAAGCCAAGAACCCCAAACCCGAAATCCCAAACCTCAAGCCCTAAACCGCCACAATTTTTTGAGCGAAGCCCTTGGCGCAGCTGCCTTGAGGTGCAGTGGACAGCGGCGGACACGGCACGAAGCCCGGCCTAGAGTCCGAGGGTTTCCCCTGGGATTTCTCTGCGCAGCACATCGGACTTAATGCAACCCTCACGTAGCCCTTCAATCGCCTTCAGAATACTTGATTGACTCCCTATGGAACTGTCGAATACCTCTGCAGGTACTTTTTTGCATCCAGGACTCGAAATGCCGGGCTTTGCGAGCAAGCAGCACAGCAAGAGCACTGCACTATAAATTCACACCCTGAAAGAAGTGAAGTCAAGATATGCACAACGCTCAGCCCGACTTACAATTTTATGTGCAGATCCTTACAGTAGGTAACCTCCTTGCCAATGAGATATTCCTTTGACATTCCTGTACGGCCCCACTGCCCATATTCAGTTATGGTCAGCAGTCGCGTTACCAAGGGGTCGGCATCAGGGCACCCTAGTGTAGACTCAAACATGTCATTCTAATGCTGTTGGGGTTCATTGGGGCTGTGTAGAAAATGTGCGGGATTAAGTTCAGAAGGAGCATAAGCTTGCAGCACTACAGAGGCTCTTCTCATGCTTGTGCTGGGTATGCGTTAGATTTGATCATCCTGAAAGCTTTGCCCTCGAGGTTTGGATGTAGGCAGGAGATTCAAAGATCCCTGCTCAGAATTTCCTTGGCCTGAAGACGACTTATCCAGCCTTGCTTCCATGCCTTGCAACACGCTTTTTTCAATCCTAGACTACCATGCTTCTAAACACTTCGAAGCCTAGCTATGAAAGGTGCCTGGCTCACCCCCTCCATCTCGAGATGTAAGCGTCTCCATACTCCACTCCATACTCTATAGAAACCCACAGTCTGGGCACTGTATAAATGAATTTCGGGCTACAAACATCTACAGACATGGGACAGTAAGTCACAGGTTCAGTGGGTGCGGCTGAAACAACCCCGTCACCCTGTCTTAAACCTGCGCAGCCCTAGCAAAATCTCAAACAACATTGGCTAGCAGCCCGAACGAACGTGGCCGAAGCAGGTGCCCTTCGAAACGAAAACCTACCACACGTAAGCATTCAATACAATGAGCCAAGCTGGACAAGCCTTTCTCTAAATTCCTGTGCCTTCGTCGGTCTCTAGATTGCAACTTGAAGCGAATGCCTGAGCGCCTCACATGCCATCACCCTGCCACATGGGCATGTTCCCGTAATCCTGAGCAGAGCTGCCGCATCAAGACCCAGAGTGTGCCCCATGCTCAAGGAGTGGTTACCCAAAGCTTGGAAACGTCCTTAAAAAGGAATTATGCTTTACTTGGGCTTCCATGCGGATGCCTCATACGCTTTTGAAAGGTGAGAAAGGGGGAGGCTATCAAATTTCTGCCTCTGTGTGCAGTTGCCCTCCTGCCCGCGCAAGTGTCAAAAACTATGAACTTGTTCAAAATGTCTCCGTGCTAGGATGCTGATCATGTCGGTTCTGCAGGGTTCTGCATACTCTGTTGCGGACTGGTCTCCGTTACAAGGCCCAAATGCTCTCCGGCAAGCCGTTACCATAGGAACAACAAAACTATCGCACATTGCAGCACACGAAGAACTTTGTCAGCCTTAGTTCAGTACTTACTGAACTTGGGTCCAGACATTCGGCATCATCTGCGGCACATAGCCAACCTCCGAATGCCCAGCTTTCAGAGAATCAGAAAGTTGACAGTTCTCACTCAGGCATAGCTCGTGAGTCTTTGAGCGTGAAGCTTTGCAGACTCTCATCCTTCAGAGACAACTTCCTAAGACGTTGCGTAGTGGCCACGCATGGGCAATCATCATCAAAAAAATGCAGCGAACATAGCAAATTCAGCAAATATCGCCCATTCAAATGTTGGAACACAGCAGGAACACTTGCATGGACATAGTTGAGAGCAGTAAATCTGGAAACATAGTCCCGTGATGTCCCGTGATGAGCCCATTTGCAGGGCCTGCTCCTCCATGCATCCCATTGCCATTGGAGCCTGAAGAAACAAGTTCATAGATGCTCAGATGTGCATTAACAAATTGTGCATATATCTCCAGCTTGGTGTCCCTTTTCATGCCCAGGGGCCATGATGTTCAGTACAAGGGCACGTGAGAAGCTTTTGTCCAAAGGCTCATGACTCTCGCAGAACAGGCTACTGTATCGTCAATGCTGCGGAGCAGAAACTGTTTCGTGGTACGTTGGACAAAATATGGCCTACAATCTCGCAGCAGTGCAAACTACGTGGGTCAATTCCCTTGACCTTAGCAGCCTATGCTGCAGTCAGAGGTTCCTTCGTAAGTTTCTGTCAGGAAGATAGGACGGATGCCAAAGGCTAGTCTCAAATAGTCTGTGCCCTGCATTTACACGCAGGGGTCTCTTGCGGGGCAAGGCAAAGCTTCAAGCTCCCCCAACAACCCCCGAAAAGGCCGGCGATGCTCAAAGTCCCTACACCTCCAGTCCCCCACTGTCGCCTCCATGTGCGGAGGTGGCTGCTCAAACTGCATCATGTTGGCCTCCCAGTCGTCAGAGCTAGCCCCATATCTTAAAATTTTCCAGGACAGGCAATAGCCAGGCAATACACTAAGCCGGAAAGCTTATCAGTGCTTATCACAAGGTAACACGGGTCCTTCAGCCCACCTACCTTCACCCCTTTGACGGGCGTTTCCAAGCTAAGGCATAGGAATCGGCATGATTGATCATGACTTTCGCAAAGACTTAGTCACATATTGATGTCGATCTGGCCATCTAGACTGGAAATATGAGCAGGACGCAGCGGAGTCTGGTTCTGAGCGGTGTTGCGTCAGAGAAATGCTGCTGTTTTTGCTGGTGCCACATGTGGATTGAAATTCTGGCATATGAAGGAAAAGCCACTCACTGGCTTGAGCAGTCCTATGCAAGATTTGGAAAATCCCTTCTCGGAAGTCATGAAACCCCTCCATCCCTCCCTTGCGAAACTGATTGCTACTCGGCTAGTCATTCAAGACACGTGGTTCAAGAGATAAGGCGATACTCCTCACCGTGGGAGTTGGCTTCAGAACTCAACCCGTGGGCTACTGAACGTGCGAGACTTTCTAATGTTCGAAGGCACCGACGCTTCAAGCGCGGCCTCACGGTAAAAACAGAGATGACCAAATCATTGCAAGTACTGAGGGCGAGATGCATGGGAGCAATTAACAGGCTAACCATCATCCCACAATAAGAGAAAATCGAACTTTAAATTCAAACAAAGCACATCAAGGAACCTAATTCCAAGTCCCGCCCAAATCCTCATTTCGAAATGCTCCCCATAGCTTCAGGACAAGGCTGCAAGGCGCACCGGAGCAGGCGGCGTCCCAGGCATGCAGGGTCCCATGGGCGGGCACATTGCCTGTGGGTTTCTGAATCGGGCCTGTTGGGCAAGTGATCATGTGAGGATCTGGCAGCCACCTGGCATGCTGGCAATTTAGTGGCCTTCACACGGCGCAGTTCGAAATGGGGCTCAGGATTCTGAGTCATGGGAACCTGAAATTTCACAGCTCCAAACATCATGGCCAATCTATGCAGCCGCTGCTACAGGTGATGTACAGGAGCACGCACAGAATCAGATTGTGATCTAGAATCCGCCACCCAGTAAAGAGATGCCTTTCAGGACTCCTCTCAATAGTTCACAGTAACCTACTGCAGGAAACCCCACAGTCGCTCCATTCTGCCGAAGGCGCTACATCCTACATAGATCGTTGGAGGCAGCCTCGTCACTCGCTGCACCCCCTGAAAAACATGAGAAGAGGGAAGTGCCTCTAAGCCTTAGCTTTGGTATCTCGCACAGGTATCATGAAGTGCTACACTACTCCCCCTGTTACGACTTTCTTGTTTCTAGCAGCTGGTAAACGGCATCTGAAGCTTGTTTAGGGGTTTTTGCTGTGCCCCGATAATCAATCACATCCTCATGGACCACCATGAAAGCAGAAAGACTTGCGCCTGTGGGCCAGGGATGAGAGCCGTGGGCTGCTGCCTGGCCGACTCTGAGGCGCGCTTGAATTTTCCAAGGGCAAGAATTGATGAGTATCATTTTGGGATCTCATGAATGCTGTAGCATCCTGAAGTTCGGTTTTCAATGAGGACTCAGGACTATGAGCGATCTCACGCGTCGCGTTGCTGACAGGTTGTTATCCGCCACCTTCTGTTGCCAACATCGCATGTTTAGCATGGACAAACGCACATTTCCTGGAGTTTCTGTCCACCGTGTCGAGTTCTGAAGCCATCCTTTTCCGAAATATCATTTCCGCAGTTTTGTCTAATTTTTAGGCACGTGTTGCTGAAAACGTGGTGAGCACGTGATTACTCCTTTGGTTGTTAGATTTTCCTGCTTCTTCTTTTGCATTTGGATGGCCCAAATGTTAACATCCGTCTTAATAACGCATCAGGTTGCTTCATCCGGACGACTCGGTGGCAGAAACACATCCATCAGAACAGCACGTTAGCCTCAATATGCGAAAGCGCTCGATCTTTATCTTTAAATCTTTGCCTTCGCATGGCCAAGCTGTTGACGTCCATCCGGATGACCAAGATGCTGAAAATCCAGGATCTTTGAACAAAAAAGCTCAAACACTACTACAAAGACCTCCTGAGGCAGGCAAAAGCTGCAGAAGATTAAGCACTTCCAATTTGAGAACTTGAGATCAAACTTGGCCCCGCGCTGTAAGGACATGCTTTTTTCAATGGATGAAATGATGCACGTCAATGTGCACGATAGCTGTTCCAGAGGCTCCGTCTGCGATCCTCAATTGCCGGGATGGCAAATGGGTACATAGCCTCCCCAGCAGGAAATCCGAGAACACTGTAGACGGCTGTCATAAAAAAAAGCCGACTAGGAGCCACCATGCTGCATTCATCTACCATGTGACGGCCAGCATGCCCGACCCTGTGGCACATCGAAATTGTGCGAAAGGCGCATCTGCGGATAATGCTTCAGGATATGTCTTCAGCCTGCCACTTCACACTCCCAGCGACTTCGGGTTCTGTGTCCATCTCCCCATAACCCATGACAGTTTCAGGGTTTGCCACTAGCGTTTGCTTGCAGTCTAAAGATTTGGAATGGGAACCTTCAACTTTTGCCCATTTGTGCGTCACGCAGCGGGCCGCACGTCTGGGTATCTAAAAGCTAGAACCCCCAGTACACAGCATACACGCACATGTGCATATACATATATACATACATCGTCAGCCGAAAAATCTATCCCTCAGCACAGGACCCAATGTACGATTCCATGTTTCAGGAATCCGTTATATCAAAACAGGCCCAGGCGACCCCATTGACGGTGTCAAGACCGGAGATATGCCCTCAGTTGACAGACCTGACAGAGGAGCCATGCATATGAAGAGGCCTTTCGTGACTGGTCTTACCTGCAAGTCTCTAAGCATTCTGGATGTCAGGAGTTGTAAACCACAGTCTTGGGCGTTGCCATCAACAACTCCTATGCGTCGTAAACTACTTGCCTTTGTGTCTGCTATACAAGGGTTCAATTTGATGCTGCAAAGAACAGGCTGCTTCTGACACATGCATTCAACAAGGTGCGTTACTGTACCCCTGCACCCTGGTTAGATATGCCCCAAGAGGGCTTGAGCCTTGGTGGATTCGCTCAGCCTCTCTCTCTCGCTACTGGACTCCCCATCACCCTGCCACAAGGACCCCATAAAGCGGCAGAGAACATCGGCGAGGTCACAAAAATCCCATCAACAAACGTTCGAGGCTGAGCCAGCGCCCGAGGCTCTAGCCTGCCATGCTGCTGTCAGGGGACACCTGCCTGCTGGACTTCTTCTTTGCTCCTGCAGCTGCTTGCTCCCTACTTTCAAGAATGCACCGCTTGGGGCTGGGCTGGGAATGCAAGTAGCATCAAGACCTCAAAAATGTAATTCGGCACCCGATGGACTCCCTGCCACCAAGCCCAAATAACCCACAAACAGGCGTGAGTACACCAGCTTATGCACTTCGAATGTGGCCATGATGAGATGTGGTCAAACTAGGATCAGAAGGAACAAATCTCTCCCAATGCCGAAGATTTCCAGCACTCCTAGATCATGACAACTTGCACTTCCTGAGATCCTCAGCACACATCTTTTCAGTTAGCCTCCGCAACTGTAAGAGCCACAGCTAGCACTCCTGCGCGACGGCGCTTGTCGTGGTCGAAATGGCAAAACCTGCTTCCCCATGCGAGTTGTACTTGGACAAATACATACACTGCATCCTGTAAGGCGCATAGACCCTACAAAACATGCATGATACCCTCCTTGCAGGGCACAGTCTTTTTGCCCGAGGGACTAACCCTGTTGTTACGAACCTAGAGTGGACCTTGCCAACCAATGTAGCCAGACTTAATGGCAGCATCCAGGACACAGAATGGCTGCCGGCCTTCATGGGGAACATAAACATCAGCTTGAGAAAATGAAGCCTTTGCATTTCTTTTTGAAGCTCAGAGCCAAACTTCCTCGAATGTCAGATGAGCAGTCACAGCCGGATGGGGGAGTTCTGGGCAGGCGAAAAACAGCAACACAATCCCGTAATGACTTGAGCCACCTCAAGCAAACCCTCAAAACAAGCCCCAACACCTCAAATCTAGATCTGTTTCCTTGCAAAGTTGTGATACCGCCCTCCCAAAACCCGCCCAATCAATGCAACGAAGCTAGATGAACAATGATAGGAACTCCACATACACCCACATACCCGGCATAAGCCTCTGAAATTGTCCCAATCGCAGCCTGCACTCGTGGCCATTCTGGCAGCGGCCCTTCGGATGGAAGCAGCAGCGCTTGCAGTCCCCTGGCATCCACACAGGGCTGCATTGCACGTAAAATGTTACTGGAAATGTGCCTGTAATAGCAAGTAGTTGTCGGGGTGGCAGGCAAAGATTGGAGAGAGAAAGTGCAGAAAAAAAGGAACACGTGACGACAGCACCCCTGCTTGATAATCAAATCAAGACATGCTTAAGTTCGGTGTAGGGCCGCGGGTCCTCAACTCTGGGGCGGCCGGAAGATACGTTCAATAGCTGCTCGACGACGAGTGGACTGATAATGGAAAACGAGGCATTGTCTGCAAACATCCAAAAAATAACAGGTAGTGGAAGAGAAATCATAGCGGTGGCAGGCTGCCATGCCTGTACCAGTAGCAAGAGTACTGATTGTAGCAATAACCCATGGCATAGCAGGGCAGCGGTGAGAGCAAAGCAGCAGCAAGCGTTGTTCAAAGCAGGGTGGTAGAGGCAGCAGCAGACGTAGCAATAGAAGTAGAAGTAGCGGCAACAGGCAGCAGCAGCAGCAGCAGCAGCAGCAGACAACTGCTGTCCCTCCACTATTGAAACTATTGGCATGGCGGCCTGTGGCGTGGCCGATAGAGCCTGTCATCGCTTCGTGTGGCTTGCTTTTCTTTTCTGCATTGGCTGTTATAAGGGATCCACCATATACGTTTGCCTGCACCAGCATCTGCGTATCACATCCTTGGAGGAACAGCCCCAACTTTCTCTGGTGTTGCAAAGGTTGACTGACTGTAGTTCAAACACTTCAAGCCCTTCGTCCATGTTCGAAAGACAAAAGGAATCCTTCACCTGAGCGTGAGCGGGCAAGTCCATGCTCTCCAACCGTAGAGGTCAGGGGCATCCGTACGATGCACAGGAATCATGAGAGGGCTCTTGGAAAATACACAGGGCTGAGAAAGATTACATAAACTCAAACCGTACGTGACACTGAACCATTTGGCCCACAGCGCACTCCACCCACACCCGGCCTATGGACGGCAAGCCATCTGGACCAAGCTCTGCCGTCGTCGTGCACTGCGCAGCGTGCTGCGATTGAAAACACTTAGAGGTCTTAAGGGAGCCTTGCCCTCCACTCGGAGCTGCCCGTGCCCCACACCTTCCGCACAGGCCTGTGTTAGGGGCCCCATAATTCTTTGATTGAAACTTGTTCACACCATATGAAAATCTTCACGAATATTAGACGCCTCATGGGCCACAATAAAAAATCAAACCTGATTTAGCGGACCACTGCTGCGGAACGTGGTGGAATCCGCCCTGGAGCTCTACATATTCAGAGCTGGCATGACGGAACAAAGGTGCTAGGATCTAGGTGCGTAGACTTCCAGCTGGGTCAATCTTTTGTCCACCTGCTTAGGTCAGGCACGCAAGACTTCAGAACTCGTGCAGCCACTTCTGAGCCCAGCCACGGTACCAGAAGGCGTCTCGAGTTCAACGGAATCCTGCCGGTGAGGTGTCTAGAGGACGCCTGAAATTGTCATGAACAAGTGCTTTCGCGCCAAATTCGCACGTTGTTGCTGCTGGGGCAACTGTTTGTAAAGAGATGCCACGGACATCAAATGCGAATCATTTGCAGCTCGTATGCTGGGGCAGACCTTGTACTGTAAGCTTTGAATAGTTGGGGCAGGCTAGTGGGCCGGAAAGAACTGGGCATGTGATGCCTTTAAGAAACAGAAGAGCGCGGGCTCAGGCATCGGCACTTAACATTTGTCCGTTCTATCATCAGAAGCTGAACAGCCTGGAATGGATTGCCGGCTTATCGGCTACCCAGGTGGTGAACATCCCTAAAAGTTTCTGACATAAGCCTCGAGTGTTCCCCAAACTTGAGCATGAGCTCATAGATAGGCTGCCATAGCATCCTGCAATAAACCTTCAATAATTGTACATGTTTGTGCCAGGTTTGTAATTCTTGGTCCACCAAAGTCGAAAGGAAATATATACTCTCACCAGCATTCCCAAAAAAACCTATCTGCACTCCCCCGAAACCAGGACTACACCTCTACCACGACCCCGAGCTTCCAGGGTGCTGCGCCTCTGCCTCCGAAGAAACATCCTGGCAGGAGCTGAGGTTGTCTGAAGGCAAGGCTGCTTGCAGGAATCAAATGGGGGTCTCTCAAAATTAGGGGTACCTTTTTGGCGGTCTCAATAACAAGGCCTATAGGATTCTGGGGTCTAAATTGGCCCCCCTATTTAGGGAAACTACAAAGTGACATGTCGGGCCTGTGCGGGATGAAAAGGATTGTTCTTACCCGACAGTTTTTTCCTGGGGAAAGCCCGCGATGGCGCAAAAATGAGAATGGGAATCATGAGAACAATAACAACAATGAAGAAGTGGGAATTTGGAACAGCTAGAAACCTCAATGAGACAGGACAACAAACAGAATAGCACTAGCAATGATGATTGCAACATCTCTGCTTGTCGGAACAGAGGTCATACAATTCACCGGGAGGTATGGAAATGATGGCAGGTGCAGGGCCCCACACTAGAGCCACAAGAAGGGTGTATCCCAATTTGCTACTCCTTCACTGGCATTCAATGGGCTTCAAAAGAAGTTAACGTAAGTTGTCTTTAACTAGTCTTGGAAAAGATTGTGTGGGGAAAGCTAGCCTGTGACCTGGGACAACGCATCCATCCTCTTGCAGCTCAACGCTGGAACAGCTTGGACTCATGCAATGTCCTGGATGTCCCAGACGAGTGTTTTCTCACAAGGCGTACCAACTTTTTTTGATTCCGGTTAGAGGACTCCAAACATACCACGCAGCCTCACAGTTCGGAAAAGCAACATTTACAAAGGACGAGATATCTAGTCTCTCATAAGTGAATGTTCCAAAGGCAGGCCAAGTTTAGTACAAACCAAGAAACTCTCAAATGCCAGGTTGCTGGCTATCAGCATTGGAGACATGGAACTGGCTGATTTGGGCATGCTCCCCAGAGCTGCAAGCTGGCAAGCTTCTTTTCCCAATTCCCTACGCCTCTGTCTCGCGTCAACGTTCCTGTGACACTGCAACGGCAACAGGCAGATGCCCCGCAAGGACACTGCATGGCCCCCCGGCGGAAACGGTTCTTCCAATGCGCTGACTGAGACAAACAGACCGTGAGGCATTGCTCTGATTGAAATGAACAATCCTAAATCCCCAGGCAACACGCTACGGGGGCTGTGGGGGTCCTAGTTGCGCAAGCAGGTCAGAACCCTATAAACACAAATGAACACCTTTCGGGCTGACAGCATGAACCTGAAAATAGCATTGAAGACGCTCTTTCCTGCTTGCATTACTCTTGGCAACACCCTGTTCAGTCTCCCAGCACTCACGAAGATTTCAGTGGAAATTTCCAAAAGGCCGTGTGTTTGTCCACATACCCTTCGTCTTGGGGGCAGCTGCCTGCCTGTCAACCGCTCACAGAGGGAAGCACCCTTCCGATCGCATGCGAACCTCGGAATGCGACCAAATGGGATTAGCGGCTGTTGGCACATATGTAACAAATCCTGCAGCAGATTTGAGGTTTGAAGAACCTCTCTATCAACTCAATGTCAGATCCTTTCAGGTCAAGGCACGCGTGTTTGGGACATGCATGAAATAATGGACGCCTCGAACACAAGGACAGGGCTTTCTGCAAGGGGCTTCAATATGCGGATCACCAGGATTGATGGGGAGCACCTCGCAAGTTTCAGTTCTGAGGAGCATTTCTGTACTGTGTCCTTCGTGCAGCGTGGCTGCTTTCTAACATGCTATTGGTTGTATATCTGAAGTGCTGAGTTACGGAGTTGAGTTAGGTTTCTCTTGCATTTGAGGTGTAGAGGAAGAGCAGTCTGGGAAACAGCCCTATGATCGTAGCTCTTGAGCTGCCAGGACTTTCAACCCTCAAAGCCAGCCAGTGGCCTGAGGTTTCGCCAAGGAACAGCTGGTTTGAATGCTAGGTGGGCTCCCCAACTCGGCTGGAAGAGGGACTCGCTGGCAGCCGTGAATCCTTGACAGAGCATGGAGGCGTACTTAAATCCAGACTACCCCCCATGGTAGAATTCATGGCTGAACTTTCATCACTTGGGATCTAGCTCACCTACGCAACGACTGCAGCGAGTTTGGGGGTCAGAGTTGCGCCCTTTATTGTCTGATCTACAGTGGCAACAAATGGGCTAGAGCATTCTCTGGATATCTCAAGCCTTGTGGCATTCGTCACCTGTGGCGCACGTAAATATTGCCAGTTGACCTCGTGCCTCAAAAAATCATCAGCATTGCCTACATCAAAAGAAGATTTGAAATCGTCTACTCCGCTAAACGCCAACATCCCGGCACTCTTCCTCTAACCTTCTCTTGTACGACTGATGAGACTCAGACGGCGCATCTATGTGTCCACAAGCAAGTTTGCTAACAGGAATCCTGCCGTGCTACTCCAAACTGGGATCCCGTGTCAGGTTTGTATCTCCAAGTGGCGCTAACTCCAGCTTGGAAAGTACGGAGATCCTATTCCGCAAGAGGCACCACCCACATTGAGGACACTCAGACCCGTGAACCAGGCTCGGACTCATAGCCCTGCACATGGGGAAACAAGGAAAGAGCCCTCTGAAGCATGCCAGAGGCTCAATTTGGCATTGCCTCCAAAATGCATAAGCGGGGCGGGGCGGTGATCTGTTCTGGGTTGCTTAGGGTTGGCTTGCAGTTGTCAAACAGCTGCCAACAATCATAAAAAAGGAATGCCTCAGAGAGAGCAAGAAAGAGAGAGCCTCCCAAATGGAAATCCTGGTAAAATGATGCTCAAAGACACTCCAACTTTCAGGAATTGCTGGCTTCAACTGTCAATGCTTAGCATGCAAAGGGGGTCGGAATGGATACTTTAGCTGTTAGCTGGGCTAAAATGAGAACGAAATGCTGCGAACCTTCCATGGCTCAAAGCCCAATACATCACTATGCAATTGAAGCCTTCCTGCTATGGCGCACATAAACAGGCAATCCCAAACCCCCCAGTCCCAAAAACCCTGGCCTGAGACATGAGCATGTTCGCAATCTTGCCTGGATGGTCGTGCGGATATCTCAGAGATGGGTCCCTTTCAAGAACCGTCTACATATATATGTGTGTGGTTATATACATGTATGTACATATATATATATATGTATATGTGTGTGTGTACAACTGTGGGTCATGCCAGGGATATGCACTTCGAGGACGTCCCTTCTCTGGTCAAAAATATCTGGGGGGCAGTAGGTCTCGGAGGGGCTTCGGGATTCTGTTTACGCATGTTTCTGCGAGCTCGATGGGTCTTGAAACAATATGGTTCGGCTCTTGCTTCGGGATTGTTGCCGTCGCTGGCAGTTTCACGTTTCAAGGTCCCAGGGCTTTTGGCAATGAAGGAGCCTGCCATCCGGCCACAACGGGCACACAGTCAAGCTGGTCCCAGGAAGGAACTCTGCCCTGGATCTGACGATTGATTTTTATCTCCACCGGATGGGCTGCAACACACAACAGCTGACCAAGCAAAAGTGGTCAATTGCTGTTGGAGATGCAAGCACATGCATGCTCCTGCTCTGAGTCTCCTTCCTTCCCCCCCGCTCTCTGTCTTCTTCGATGGGCGATAAAGGACACTTATGACACGTGCAGTCCCTCTCCAGCTACGCCCGCAGCCCCCGCATGCAACGTTCAAGCATCCGGTCCCACCCAAAAGTCCCGACGCAGCACAATTTAGGATCAACTCAGAAAAGCATCTCCGGATTTCCTCAGGCCTGGTCACAAGCTGATGACAAATTGTTCCATATCCTCTCAACCGGGCCTGAGACTGCACACATCACACCCAGGCCCCGGCTCTGCTCCTTGCTCTCGCTCTCTCTTCTTCACTTTCTTGTCCGGGACACAAAGACGCCCGAGAGAGAACGCTGGGGTTGCACCCCATGGCCCGAGCATGTCAAGTCAGTGTCCACGAGAGCCGGAGTATCAGGCATTAGCAGCACACATTGTTTACAGCTGGGCAGCAAGAAATCTTTGTGCCATTCCAGTCGATGTGTGCTCCCAATGCCTTTCCTACCTACTCCAGTCAGGTGCGACGCTTAGCACCCACCCAGCCCGTACTCAAGCCCTTGCTCTTTGGGTGTTGGCTTACTTGGGCACAAGGCCACAAACTCTCAAACCCCACCATGAAGCCTTCCGCGACAGCAAAAAGTCGTATGTGTTTCGCGTAGGGCATTCTGCTTGCCTTTCCTTCAAGGTACGCGGGTGCCTTGCTCGTGATCAGCGCCCGGAACAACAACGTAAGCAATCAGAAAGTGGCCATCAGGGTTCGCTGTCCCAGCAGCGCCTTTCCTGTGGACTACGAGCAGGTGGAACCACTCACTGCACTTGGGGCGCACACACCATTGTCCATCTACCACCTAACGAACATGCACTGCAGAAATGATCTGGGCATGATTTTGTCGACGACAAACTACGTTGCTACAGTTGCCAGTGTTGCTCGTCCGAAACTTTGTGAGCACTCCTTCGCTGTCTTTAAGCTTTAGGCGGGCCTCAGGCAAGAGCACAGCCCATTCGTTGGGCCCTGCTTTGGTCATACTCTGAGATAGGAATCTTGAAAGCGTCTAGGCCTCTCCTACAAGCAGAAAACAGGCGGAGTACGAAGGGAAGAGGCTCTCCACGTCCCTCTCGTGTTCCTATCCACGGGTCCCGACTCCTCATTGAAAGTATGTTAACAGAAGCAAAAGCGGACAAAATGACAATCACCACATATGGTTTAAACTTTTGGAAGTACGCTCAGTAATTGTCGTTCAAAAACATCAACCACATTCAGCGTCGTCACGAGGAAAACAGCAGTCGACTAGTGACTAGGGTAATAACACTTCGATGAAGAAACACTTTCTCTCCCTCTCTTGCTCTCGCTATCTCTCGGCTTTGCTTGGGATGAAAATGCTTTCCCCCGGCCCCGAGCGGCACTCCAGCTTCATAACCTCAACAGTCGGCTTCTTGAATCTGATAATGCGTGGGCGGAAAGTGCCCCGTGCATGATCCAAACAACACGTCCGCGCTTGCATAGCTCCTCTGTTTCCCTCCTCGCAAAAATGACGAAGTTGCAGCTCCTTGTTTGGCAACATCCGTTGTTCGTACACGGGCTTTCTTTTGTCATATGCTTGATAAGCTGAAGAGACATACATGGCAGCTCCAACTTGAAAGCAAAGGACACTCATAAGATGAACTATGTTTGCCTTGCCGCCGGGACCCCAGTCCAGCCCCTGAATACCGAAGAAAAAACTCAACCTGAAGGCCCGCGATCGCCGCTCAAACCCTTTCAAACCTTGTAGAACAAAACTTGAAAGCCCTCTGCTTGGGCCCAGCTGCCATGTCCAGCTCTTTCTGCAAGCTCTGCGGCTGTCCATCGCCTGTTTTGGCCGCCACCCTCGTCCTTGGAAAGGTTTCAAGTTCTCTGGGCGACACAACTCCAGCTTGTGACATCATGGCGGGCTAGTTGTTGAGAGTTTGGACACGTAGGTCATGATGAGAGTTTGGTAGGCGTTGAATTGAAGTCGCGAAAAGTGAAGATGTACCAGCTGCTTGCGGTTCCGAATCCTTCTTGAAGGCGGGGAGGATGGTTCAGCAGGAGGAGGAGGAGGTCGGCGGTGGGGGTACCCACTGCCTGCTACCGCGTCCCCCCTCGGCATCTCAGGGGAGGTCCGTAAACGTCATCGCCCCCTGCGCAAAAGATTCTAGCGGAGAACTAGACTAATGCAGCTAAGCTACACCAGAAGAAAAAAGAGAAAGACAAACCCACAGGGCCGAAAAAACGTGGCAGTGCGACCCGGCCAAGAGACAGAGAGAGAGAGAGAGAGAGATAGAGAGGGAGACAGATAGAGAGAGGGGGGGGCAGAGGCAGAGGCAGAGGAAACGGATGGAGACAGACAGGCAGGCAAAACGACAGACAGGCACAGACGGACTTGCGCGGCCAGAAGAGGAAGGTGAGCGACACCTCAAGGTCAAAGCACCAGGAGGATGCAGCACAACCATGCGTGTTTGCAGACAGAGCGACGCCACCTAGTATAGCAAGGACAAAAAAACAGCAGGCGGACAATATAGCAAGCCGGCGGCGCCAAGCAGCGGCCAGCATGGGAGAAGCAGACAAATCCTAGTGGCAGGAGACGCGCGAAAGCAACTGGCGCGGATAGCCAACGTGCGCAAGCAGACACCGAAATAAAAACGTAGTTTCGGCAGGAAACTGGCAACAGCCGCAGCACCGCGAACAGGCGCCGAACAGCGGCGGCCACAAAAGCAGAGGCAGGAAAGAATGGGTCGGCGCCGCCAGCAGGGTGTAGAAGCACAGGCGCGAGGAAACACATGAACAGGAGCCGACGAAACAACATGCATTACAAGTTGATAAACCCTGGAAAATCAGGGCTTGAAGAGTCAGTCTGTTGAGGGTCAAAAGATTTGAGACTGGACATGCAGCTGGTGAAAAACGATTGCCCGACACAAGAAGTTTTGAAGAGACTGCGGGGACAATGCAAATCATGATGTGGGGCTCACATTGCAAGCCACATCGTAATAGTGCCATCTGCTGACAAATTAACCTACAGGCCAATGGATACAGTTCCACGAAACGGACTTACATGTGCAGCTTCTGGATCATGACCGCGATTGCTGTTGATGGACCGATTCCTCTGCGGCTGTGGTTCTTTGGTTCTTTCGAAGGCTGGTAGGCTTCCTCTGGGATCACCTCCACGCCACCGTTGGGCGAAAGTCTGCCGTCCCCGTGGCGCTCGTCGCTGCTTCTCAGGGCGGCTGGTTTCCTTCGTAATTTGTGGTGCTGTCATGGCACGGGCGCCTCGCTGTCCAGGATCGTCCCAGACAGTTCCACAGCGAGTCTCGCTTCCACTGTCACCCCCAGTTGCACTCCTTGATCGTGTACATGAGGATGCTGCGGTGGCGGGGGTTGGTCAGCTTGGTTGGGCAGCGGTTCGCCCTCCGTCAGCAACTGTCTCTCTTCTTCTTCGGGCTTAAAAGGAGCACTACTGCCCCACTGGAGTGACACCCCAAGCCCGCGCAGGCGTGCGGTACTCATGAGGCCCAACATACCGCATGTGCATAGGTCACCTGTCTCTCTTCTTCTACGGGTTGCGCACTCCCTCTCGGAAGTGCTTTAGGGCTGCGCGAAACTGGGGGATTGAAGGCCTTAGCAGTCACAATGAAGGCAATGAAGATAATTTTACATGACCACATTCAGAGCTGTAAGCCAAGAGTTCTATCACACCTGCCCGCTAGCAAATGAAGTTATGCTTGCTCTCTCTTACTGTCCAACACCATGGTTTGGCAGTCTAAAATGCGGCCCGCCCCTGCATTTCAAAGGCCGGAATTCTCGTGTTTGCCGTAGGGACATGATGGGCAAGGATCCTTGAAGCATCACCCGCGCAACATTAGGACTCCTGCGGCCCCGATAACGATTGCAGCCCCAGGCAAGCAATTTCAATTTTTTCTGGAGCTTCTCCCGATTGGCTTCGCTACTCAGAGGGGCATCTAGTTAGAAAGCCACCCCGCTACTTACAATCCCTAAACCCAGGCTCCAGAAGTCAAAACCTTACACGAAGAGACAACTAAAACTTGAGGAGACACTTGCAGAACTTCCAAATGCCTATGAAGTCCCCTAAACCTTCAGCTAGGAATGCAGGAGAAATCCGCAAGAAAAACCAGGGCGGAGCTAGCGTCGAAAGTGTGGTGAACGTCAGCCTTGTTCTCAAGGAGGAGGCTCACAACAGTGGCGTGGCCCTGTTCTGCCGCCTGCTGCAAGTGTGGAACGCGTATAGGATTCAGAGATTGGGCTTTCCTAACGAGATGCAACTCATGTTGGGCAAACTCAATATAATGCTATATAAGCTATGTCCTTGCAAACTGAAAGCTTGAGGACTCCATGAGAAAGAGATGGCTATTCTTCTAGAATCCCAGAAATCCATATGCATTGCAACATCCAGCGGAACGCTGCAAGCCTCCTGTAAGGCAGATCGCTCATTACGGCCGTCGTGCGAGAAGCCATGCACATTGGCATTGTACCTGACGGGGCTTGGGGTGACTTTTGGGGTGACTTTGAGCTTGAGTATCTTTCTTAGGGAAATTGAACGTTGTATGACAGCTCTTTCAGCACATCTAAGGTGTTTTTAATTCATTTGACACCGTGTTGGCTTCTGCTATGAACGTACTTCACTGCGAAAGACTGAATTTGCGGCTTTTCTGCTGGCATCTCCAGCCTTAGAAGAGCTGAATTTCAGCTGACTCGTGGCGTCCCTAGAACCCACTTGGCACCCCTACTGCAAGCAGAGGAAGAAAGGAGGGAGGGGCGACAGACCAAAGGCACCAAGCAGATCCGGGGACGTAGTAACAAACGGCAAGGGCAATTTCAACATGAATCTCGTGGCAATGAGGTTAATCTGCATGTTGAAAGGCTGAGTAAAGTACTAACACTGGATCCGACCCCGGAGGACTCAAGAACCTAGAACTATATCCTTGCAGCTATCAGATGCCACAAAAGCTGCAAGAGGCATCGTCATATGAGCAGGGTTACGCCTACTAACACCACGAGTACAACGCTTACTGCTGTTGGTGCTGCTGTTGCAAACCGAAACGACGCTACACATCTTTGCCCCAACTTTTTTCAGGCCTAGGTGCTTGAGGAGAATCTCGCAAACTTCCGCGTGGCCTTCGCCGGCCGCAACGGAGAGCGGTGTCCATCCCTGAGGATATCAGAGGGGTGTTCAGGGCTTAGCCAGTTGTTTGTAAACTTTGTTTGGGTGGTTGGGGTTCAGGGCTTGGGCTTCAGGGGCTTGCAGCTTTTCTTCCCCGAAAATGCAGGTTCAGGTCCATAACATAAGAATCGCTCAGAGAGAGTTAGCGTTTATCAGACACCCAACATGGAAGGGATAAGGCCTGGTAGGGCATGAGCATGAGTGCCCCTCTCAGGCTTGGTGCTAAGGGCATGGAAAGATTCAGGGATTAAGTCCTGTCATGGCCGGTCCATCTCCTGGAGCTGCCTTCGTTCCTGTGAATCACTGAGTTTTTGGCAAGGTCCTAATTGCTGGGCTCACGTTCGCAGAACAGGGCACGCTCTGGAACATATATAGCTAGCCAAAAGCACGGTCCTTCTTGGCAAACGGAAACTCGAAAGGCAAGGTAGAACAACACATACGTGCCATGTAGCACACCTGACAAAAAGGACATGTACACATCAATAACCTGAGAAACAGAATTACATATCCTTTGCCCAGCAATCCAAAGCTTTAAGCCCTGACAGACCCTGACAACACCTGAGGTTAGCCTCCAAAAGGCCTCAAGTGCAGATGGCCTTCCATGACCCCGAAGAAGCCGGGCGGACCTCACTTTTTTGGACACTCCCAACCCACCTTATCGCCGCCATCATCTGCATCAGCGTTGTGCTTGAGCAGGGACTCGCAGATTGCTGTGCGGCCTTCAAGACCGTTCACCAACAGCATTTTGAAGTGTGAGGCTTTGGAACGGCAAGAATGCTGCATGGCGATCATCTTTAGGATCATGGATTTTAGGAGGCTACAAATTGTAGGATTCAGGCGCCGTGTCGCCTTCGCGGGCTGCAACCAGGAGAGGCGTAGAGCCATTCTTGCCTTGCTTCTCCAACTTGCTGGTGCTGAGAGAGCTGGAGAAGGATTTTAGGCTTTAGGGGAGGACATCATATGCAGGCTTTCAGAGCAATCCAGATGACTGATTGGGTCATGGGGTTTTTGGGGTGTGCGTTTCAGGGTATTCAACGGGAGTGGCGCAGTCAATGTTACTGCCATTGGCGGGGATTTGGGATCAAATAAGGACCACGATCAGGATCGACTCCTCCACCCCCCCCTTGAGGAGCAGCAAGGTGCGTTGTGTTCGGGAAGCCTCACGTAAATGCCATGTGAAATCTGAAGGAAAAGCCCAACGAAGCTTGAGTTTGGAGATGCAAGCTGCTCAGCGCATCCACGTTGGCCTTCACGGACAGCAGGAGCTCGCAAACCTCTGGGACGCCCAGGTAGCAAGCCTCATGCAGGGCTGTAAACACACCCCAAACCTCCAAAACCCGGGCATGCACCTACCTGCACAGCAAGACCACCCCTGGCCTCATGTAGGGGAGTGTAGCCATAGGAGCCTTTCGCGTTAAGGATGCCGCCCTTCTCCACGATAAGCTTGAGGATAGTGGTAGAGCCGCTGTGCGTGGCCTTCTAAAACAGAGACAGCATACGTCAAGTACACAGGACCTTGTAGACCTCCTTCGTCTAGAAAGCATAGAACGCTTTTGCCCATCTGGTCTTGGCGCAAAAGAGGGACTCCGCTGACTGTCACTTCCAGATACCGGAAGCCCTATCGGTATCCAAAGCACGGGGCCCAAAAGTTTTGAGAAACCCCGATTCTATTTTGACAACTCACTGTTGCCAGCCTTCTGAAGTAAAGTCGCCCCTTCAGGATCCCGCTGCTTCACACTCCTTAGATGGCTGGAAACACAGAACGAAGACAAGACAAGACTTGCATAATGGCCATGGTAAACATTCCCACCTTGCAGCGCCTCTATGTACTGAGGACAAGCCATCATGATGGCACAAGACATCCTGATCCACAGCAATTCACTTTCCACTTCTTGGAGCTGTTTGGCCTGGCTCCTCAAAAGCCCTGCGTGCCTACGTCCTCCCTCTGAGGCTCCTTTATACCTTCCTATCACCCTATGCTCCTGCGGATTCTGAGGGCTTTCCGTTCGAGTGTCATTCCCTGGGACAAAAGAATCCACACGCTCTCCGCGTCCCCACGTTCACAAAGATCGAAGAGGTCCGCGAAGACCTTTGGCTCTTTGGCTTTGGCGTACTGGGTACCCTTTGCCGAATTCCATTGCTTTGAAGCTAAGATTGGCCGGAAAAGCTTGGAATAAAGAAAGTGTTGCACAATTCTCCCTAAACATGGTTGAGAGGTATGCCATCTTGCTCTGTTGCGAAACCAGTAAAGCTGCTCTGCATCCGAGACCTGATTTACTTGTTTCCCTATCTGAACTTAGGGACTCAAAGTCCTCCAAATGAACTGCCCCAAAAGCTGGAAATCCTCCAGCCCAGACTCAAATCGTGCTCAACAACTTTTGCACCCAAGCTTTGTGGGTTCCTGCTACAACTCTGTAACACTAACGTCGTTTGCCGTCACCACCGCCGCCACCGCCACGACCACGACTGCTACTTACCATCTGCACGTGTAACGTTCAAAGATGACCAAAGCGGAAGCTAGGGACCAGGTTCAGCTCCTCAATAAGGGCTTGCTGCGTGGTGTGCAGCTTTAGCTCGTCCAAGCGCCACATGTAGATCTTGGAGGCTTTGCGGAGCCTCAGAGGAGCGGCAGGCGGCTTTGCAGGCTCTTCTTGGGGAGCGTGTACGTTGAAGCTAGCAAGAATACAGGGCTTGAAGCGGCCCAGACAAAAGGTTTCTGAAGCACCTTAAAAATACAGTCTTTGCAATACCACCATCCAGCCGTAAGAGCCTCGGGATATACAGACGAAAGTCCCTAAGACAAGAACCCCGGTCTTGAGACACTGCCAAAAAGATTGGATGCACAGTCGGACCCAAACTCTGCCTATGTAATCAGGGCAGAGAAGCTTGGGCCATGCGGACGGAAGGGCACGGCAAAGACAGCTCAGGGCATTTTCCTGCCACCGGGTTGGGGCAGGCCGTCCAGGTGGGTTCTATATCTGTTCAGAACTGAACCCAAAGAGAATCAAGGTCTGTTCCCGGCTAGATATGGCGCCTAAGGATTCGGGTAGGTCAGTCACAATCCGCCGTCTCCCCCCAGGTTTCCCCGGACTCCTGTTTCAAGGCCAGGCTCAGCTTCGTCATCACATCGACACGGCACAGGCTCTGAGGCGCAAGACCACAGGAGCTACCACCTGATCGTGTAAGCTGAGCCAGGAGGAGCCGCGGCAAGGCAAGTCTGCTCCTTCAAGATGAAAGAAGACAAAGTAGTAGTAGCAGCACTGGTAATAGTAATGGTGGTAGGAGTCAGTGTTTGTAGAACACAATAACATCAACAATCCTGACTTGTGGTACGAAGTTGCCCCTAGACTAGCAAGCAGACGAGCGTGTGCCTCTCAGGCAAGAGAACAGACCCTCCAACTTCGACCGACCTCCATCATCGCCGGCTTCTGCACCTTTAAAGCACCTGTGCAACGTCTCACCGTGCGACAACAGACAGGACGATGCACTTGAGCCTCAATCATGTGCTCTTCAATGGGGATCCACTAGAATTGGGAGAATTTAAGGAAATCCCATATGGCTTCAGCACCCAAATCGTAAAATATTCAAGCGGTTCCCGAAAATGATGATAACGCACTACGTTGAAAAGTCCTGCGCTTTCTGAAAATGATGTCCCATCATGAAGATCCTGCTCTTTGGGGGTAGCTACGTGCCAGAATGAGAATTGTTAGGAAGCAACCGAATCTCCAAAAAGAGATACGGGACACCAATCACAATCCCTGCGATAACTCCTTACACAGCTTGCTTATGAAAGCGGACCCTGCTTTGATATGCAACCCGGGTTAGGTATTACCTTCGTTTGCATCCTTCTTGTTAGGAGTTACCTGAGGTCAAGACTCTCCAGGACTTTCACTTCTTGCTCCAACGGTGTCTCGACGGTCTCGATCTCCTGGCCAGGAAGGAAATGCTTGGACGAGAAGACTGTGCAGAAACGGAGCTTCACCCCTGATGATGACCAAAAGTAAACTGGCATGAGCAACAGTGGGCAAAGTTACAGTGCTCAATTGCAAAAGTATGACCGAACAGCAGGCAGCGAGGGATACTGAAGACAAACATAACAAACCTGTCAAGAACAAGAAACCACAGTCCACCGAATCTCCATCACCCAAACGCCAGACCCATCTTATCTTTACCATGTAGGGGCCTGGCTGAACCTAGCTGATTGCACAATAACCCCGCTGCCATCCCTGCAAAACAGCCCACAGCCTTTCCTGCTTTAATGAAGAACAGTCAAAACGTGTCTAAACCCCACTTGGCGGCAGGAGCTGTATGAGTCCTACGTCCCATTACAATCTCCCCTCGCTTAACCGAGGCGCTGTGATCATCACTGCTTGCCCCGTGCATGCAGTGTAGCCATTTGTAGTAGGGAGCACGTCCTCCAACACAAGCAGGGTGAAGGCAAAACAAAAACAATAGCAACCGCAGAGCATGCCTCGTAAACTAAAACCAAGACGGTGCGCAATTGTCATGGGACACTTTCAGGACTACCTATTGGGGGGGGGGTCTGTGTTTTGTTTGGCTTCTTATCTCCGCCGCACTTGTTTCTGATTCGAATGACACTTATGATATAGGCGACAGGTGCCATGAGAGGGAATGAGATGCAGTAAGCTGAAGCCAAGCCATGGTGTTGCACCGGTCCAGCCACAACTTGCGAAAAAGCTTCTGCTCTGCCGGACTAGATTTTGAAGAGTTGAAATATTGGTGGCCTTCGACGAAGGGTCCGTGTTGGCCTTGATAGATTCCCATGACAACGCCAGCATGATTTTGAATGGCCCATCACAGCATTTGGGGTGGCCTCGTGTTAAAACCAAAACGGGTCCAATGCCACCTTGGCTCCACATGCCAAATCCCTCCAAAAACCTGAACAGGCCCCAGGTTTGCCTGCTAAATACCTGCAAACTCACTTCAAACTTTCAGCCGAAACTTCTGCCCACCAATCCTCTCCCGCTCCCTGGTGCCTCTTTGGGGGCCTCTGCCAAGGCGGCTGCCAACTTGGCGCCAGGCGCTGCCTCTCAGAACCCTAACAACTGGCGTCTTGCATCGTCTTGCTCCTTCTCCATCTGTCCGCCCCTTCTTGTCGGATATCAAGGGCTGCAAAGGATTTTCATAAACATATCATGTGGATGATGCCAGGATGGGACGTCTCTAAAACAATGCCTGCATTCTCTTGATAGATAAACAAAGGTTCGCCTTTCTGAAGAAAGACTAAATTTTGAGTTTGCCTGCGAGGGAATGCGCAAGTTTCAGATGGGCAGCATAGGGGTCTACCGTTTGGAACTTCAAGCCGTCTGGCCTGCACAGATTTGAGGATTGCATACGCAGGTCTACATGATTTTAATCAGTGAGTTAAAGGACTTCGAGGGCAGATCCATAAATGCGGGGTGAGACTTATGAAGATTGCACTGTCCGAGTCTTACCTTCACATGAGGGGCTTGCCGTGCAAAAACCATCTATGGACCTGTACATAGTGGGTAAACGGTAAACAGCATGTGTAGCGATTATGGAGTTCTGGCTCCAGGAAACCAAGCTTAAAAAGCTTGTCTTGAAAAGCCTTGAAAGCATGCACTGCGGGCTCCATTCTGCTGGCTCTACCACTCTGCTTCGACACCCCCCCTCTACCAACTCCTCTTACCAATCAACACTGAAAGCCAAAATCCGAGAAACGTGCGGTCGATTTCAATCTAGAGCCACCAGAAAGGACGGCAAAATTGCAGAATAATTTCGTCTACACTCAGGGCCTTGGGCATGGGCTCAATATCCACGCGTGGCGCGGAAGGCTCCGGAGCTGGGGGAGTGACAACGGGCCTCGCAGCGGTAGAGTTCAACGGTTCAGCACTTTGGGGCAAGGTTTGTATACGTTTTTTTTATCTTGCGTGAGACTTTGGGTTGAGGGTTTTTTTGAAGTTTGGCATTTGGGAATAGAAGCACCTTTGACTTGCAGAAACAGATTATGGCTTGCCTAAGAATGCTTGACGGGACATTGCTTTGTTGGCAGTGTCTATGATGTTTATGATTTGGCGGAGTTTGGCTTCCTAAAGGGTTGCTCATGATAAACGAAGCTAGAGGTATCGGATCAGATCTTGCTTCATGCATTTCATGATGCTTCTCAACGGTGCCTGACGGCAGCCGGACACTCGGGACAAGCAGGGCTTGTAACCCGGGAGAAGGCTCAAGGCTTTGTGAATTTTATGAGGTACCTCGTCTATGACGCGACTAGATGCCCTGGAAGTCCTTTGGAGGTACCAGGACACGCCGTTAGCGCGCCACTTTGTTCCGGACAAGTTCCACGGCATACAGCTGCTAGGACCTGCTAGATATGAGGGGCATGGTCCAGCTCTTATATCCCATAACGTTTGGCGGCAAACGAATAAAATCAAAAGACAAACGCCCTTGACAGCACTCAGCCCTGAACCTCTCAACTCTGTACGCTCGGCCTGAACCTAAACCTAGACTGAGCACCGCAAAACTCCAGTCTGAACTCCTAAAGCAGTCAAACTGGCCTTTGCCCGGGGTCTGCGGCGATGAGGCCGCCGAAGCAGTTGGAACAGCCCTGGAAAAGCCACAAATCAAACTTCAACGCTATGCCCTAAATCCTATTTTGCTGGATAAATTACGGCCCTCCCTTTCGGAACGGGTCACATGAGTGTGGTGCATTGTGGGGATGTGCAGATGACCCCGTCGTTGAAAGGGCATACCCCCAACACGCCTTTGAAGAGGCCCCGTGCGTCGGAGGTTCCCAAATCGGCTTCAAGCATATTTCCCATCAAGGTGAGGACATGATCTGCCATGGGCGCGTGTAGTGTGGGACTGCCGGCCCGCTATCCATGGACTGATCATCACACTGACTACGATTGTCTGCCTCCATTGTTTTCTGGCATAGTCTCTACTGGCGAGCTCAGTTAAAGCAGCCGCTCCTGCTGCTGCACCATTACTACCACTACAACTGCCACCACCACCGCCGCCACCGCCTCCGCCGCCGCCGCTGCAGCCAAACCCACCACCACCACCACCCTCACCACCACCCTCACCACCACCCTCACCACCACCACCACCACCACCACCACCACCAGCACCACCAGCACCACCAGCACCACCAGCACCAGCACCAGCATCGGCACCACCACCATCACCACCACCAGCACCGGCACCGGCACCAGCACCAGCACCACGCCACCGCCACCGCCACCGCCACCGCCGCCGCCGCCGCCGCCACCACCACCACCACCACCACCACTCGTTGATTGGGTCGTTTCGCTCTTTATTACACGGATACAGAAGTGAATGAATGCATGGAGCGCGAATGCATGGGTGGATGAAAGCATGACTGGGTGAATGGGTGAATGATTGACTAATTGAATCTAGCAAAGGCAAGGAAAGAACAAATCCGCTTTTCATTGAGTGGGGCGAAGAGAACACGGAGAACGAAACGAGATGAATACTGTGCCTATCCCTCCTTCCTTCTATTGATTAGCTTTAGATATGTTCATAACATCAGCCAGCCAATAGATGCTAGAGCTACAATCAAAACCGTACTCCAGAGCGAGTATCATCTGGTTCCACAGTCCCATATTAGTTTCTTAGGAGGTACCGGTCGTTCTTTCTTTTGTTACCGACAGAAGCCACCCGAAAGGAACGCATCGAAGGGAGAGAAATATACCATGTCACGTAGTTTTCTCTTCACCAATCAGCAGTCGCTTATGCGTGAGAAAAGCAACGCACTTCTTGTACGAGTCTGAGGCTAACGAATGAACTGTTCGCCAGAAACTCCTGAAACTAGAGCTGCCGCGGCCAGGGAATTAACTTTGATGGCCCAACTAGTTAAGTTTGCAAGTATTCGCCTAGCTTGCTACGTAAGCAGCCCAATAGAAAGATAAAGCGAAAAAGAGTCTAACTATGTGTCTTATTCATGATCGATAGGAAAATTCACTGTACAACAAATCAAAATGAGAGACAGAAGGAACAGCCTAGATTTCATGCAGTTTCGACCTGGGGTTTACAGGTTCCCTAGATTCAGGAGTTGCCTTGGGTTTCTCTGTGTTTTCTTTTCTCGTTGTTTCATTGTCTCTTTCAGTCCTCTCACTTGTTCACGGTTCTGTTTCCCTCCCTTCACTTCACTCGGTTCGTTTGCTCGTCTTCTGTCACTTTTAATGACTCACGTGATGAGAGTGAAGAAAGATGGGTGAACGAAACAAGAAGAAGAGAATGAAGAGAGTGAATTAAATGGACCGCTGCCGGGTGCTGCCTGGTGACATGGCACTATCTTCGTGTCTTCATGCCGGTCATAGCTTCAAAACTGCTGCTACCTGTTTGTTCTTATCCGACGACCACCACCATTTTGACTTCTTCATTTTAAAGCCGTTTGGCACAGAAAGTGCCTAAGCTGCATGAAGCCGCCTGCCCCATGGGTAGCCTTCTTCTGCCGTGCGGAGCGACGACCTGAGCGTAGACTGGCTCGTCCCCCAAAGAACCCCTCAACCGCGTCCGAAGTTTGAAACGAAAAGCCAATGTGCCCGAGTTATTTCTTTGAGTTTCGTGGTGGCCTGGGTAAAAAAGTGAAGTCTATCTAGATCACTGGCCACCTATCAGAGCTTCATGAGCTTCTGTAACCAGGCCTCCCCCACTTCCTGACTTGGGCGTTCCAATCTGTTTGGCAACACTCACAAAATTGACGTTGGCTAGTTTTTGCTGATTGCGTAGTTCGGAGATGGAAGTGCAGGGCCAAAATGCGCAAAACGCCTGCGTACACTTCAACTTTGGGAGCTTCAAGGGCTTTTGGAGGGAGTGTCTTCCGAAATCTTTGAGTAATTCTTCATCCATGAAGCGAAGTGAGACCGGAAGCATGCTCCTAGATTGTAACGCTTTCTCGTTGGTGACCTTAACCCAGAGAGGGTTTGTTTCAGAAGCAGAAGGCAGAGGATAAAGACAGAATACTCCTGATTTTGCGAATATCCTGTAACCCTGTACTCTTCCCATTTAATCGAATAAGCTCCGATGCAGACACTTCTAAAGACGCATAAGAGGCCTCCAGAACGCATCATACTTTATGCTTTCCGCACTCCCTGCTTCTTCTTGTTGGCCGAATGCTGACATTGGGGGGCCTCTCCAAGTCTCTGTTTTAGGGTGCTGAACCTCTGATACCAGACAAAATCTGAAGGCCGAGTGTAGACCTGCATTCGTTCATACTCGTAGGATGGGATGGTCCATGAAACCCTTTACTGCCCAAAAACAGGTAGGGTACCATCAGCTGCATAACAGCCCACTATGGTGCCAGGTCTCACGCGTTCGCAAATGGCTGAGCCCACGTTGAAACAGAGTAAGCTGGAAAGCTGCGGTGGAGTTTCCAAAGGTCCAAGCCGGAGAGATTCTTGGTGGATTCTACGAGGATCTTTGAAGGAACGGATGAATATGTTAGGGCGGACACCTTGATTGTACAGCATTGCTGGCAATTACCCTCCTAACCCTTCTAGGAACGACCTGGAACCTGGCTTGCAATGGAACTGCTCCTCGTCCGGGTGAGGTGCTGGGGACTTTCAAATGGGGCCTTACGCTCTCGGCCAAAGCCCCTGAAGGATGGTTTATCTTCTAATGGCTTTGACATCATGGATGAGAGATCATTCTAAGCATGCGCGAGGATTTGAGGTGGTATTATCTTTGTATTGCAAAATGCTCGCTTCCCCAGAAACAGCTCGTCACCCAAAAATTTGGCACTCCCCTACATGCAGAACACCCTGTTACGCGTTTGCACTGCTCTTTCCCACGGATGCGCTTCCGAGAGACAAAGCATGCGATGTTCCAGGTGCAAATCAAAGGGCTCAAAAGGCGGGACCAACGCCCATGGGACAAAGAATCGGCAGTGGGAGACATGTCATGCACCTAGCCAAACATGGTCCCGCCTTTTTCAGCCTTTGTGGTGCAGGGCTAACTAAGCCTGAACTGCTCCCGGAATCCTCACAATAAATTGTGTCCTTACAACACTTTCTGTCGCATCCACTTCAAGAAGAAACATACCACACCATGTCTGAGCAGCCTTCGCCTAGCATAGATTTTTTTTGATGATTCACATATTAGGTGAGATCCTGCTTTAGGAAACATTGTCATTCCACTTGAAGCCGTACCTAGGTGTAGGAGCAGATGGCGGACTGCCAGCGGTGTACTGGTTCTTCGGCGGAGCGGGAGCATGAGGTGAAGTTAATCTCACACTTTGGAGGTTGCTTTACTGCATTATGAACATGAAAACCCCACTAGTGTAAACGGATCAGATGGCAATAATCTTCATCGAGACCGGTGCCGGGATCAACTCCCTCACTTCCTTTCAAGAACCAGTAGAGAAGCAGGAATTTGTATCTCTCACTGCTGGGTTACAAATCACTTCTGAGATGGGTTGTCATTAGTAAACCAGTAATCATTCTGGCCTCGGATAACACACACGTACAGGAAAACGTGTCGGCCCTTTCTTGTGGGATGTTCCTTGTTCCAGGTGCATGACGCGTGGGTACGCCGCGGAGCTGTTTTAGGGGGCTGAAGTCTTAAACACATGTTCAGGAACTATAGGGAAGTTCAAGATTTGTCACCTCAACATGCCACATCCTGAGTCTTATCACCCTTGGACCACACCTCCTGAGCCTGCTCAAGTGATGTACCCTGAATGTCCTACATCGTACTATCGGGTCACAGCCATGGACTCAGCCAAGGTCTTGGAACCTGTGACACCCTGCCACAGGCGGGCATGAGACTAAGGTCAGAGCCGGCTGCAACCAACAAGGAGCTTCAAGGGCTAAGTCAAGCAGTCACTAAGGGCTGATGAAGTTCAGGGGTTGGATACAATGTGAAGCGTTTTCTTCGGATGTGCGCAGCGCCTTTCATCACTGGGCAAGACTTGACACTTTCCTGGCACTACGGAACTGATTGCCTGAATGATGCCATTGCCGTGGGCGAATGCTTTGATCAGAAGCCATAATCCCTCCCGTACTATGAAAAACCACTTTATCATTAAATAACAAATCCAGGGGCCTAATATTGGGGGGGATTGTGAGTTCATCACGGGTGTATAAAAAGGAATCTAAAGGAATTCCGGATCCCCTTGGTTTCCTAGGTTCTCATGGTTTTCACATACAAGTTGTTGTAAAAGCATTCAAAAAATGCAACTTTAATTGGTTTTATTATGATTATAACCTTACTCAACTTGGATAGTAAGCAGCTTGCAATCAATGTTAATTAGGTTTCATTTCAGTTGATGCTAACTAGACTCAAACTGGTTGTAGGTGGAGTTTGGTCGGAATTCATCAAAACCAATTATAGTTTAATTTACTTACGCCAGCTTTGGAATTAGATCTCAATTTGGTTCAAGTAGGCGTCAAATCGATGTCAATCAGATGTTCAGCAAATTTGAATGGCGGATTCTAATTAGATAACAATGACTTTACATGGTTTAGTTTAATTGCATTTCAATTAGATTTTCATGTATATGAATTGGATTGCATTGAATTTGAATCTGATTTTTAACAGGGTTTCACTTGATTTCAATTACTGGTGTATTGGATTTCTGTTGAGACGAGTTTAAGACAGTTTTTGGAGGCAGCCCTCCAATGATTTCAATATCCCTCCTATATTAAATAGCTTTTCGGGCCAGCAAATCTTGCGGGAGGGATGTCGTGGAAAATTAAGGGAAAGCGATCAGCTGTCATTGCGATGACCGCGGGTTCCATTAATTTATGGTTCTGGCATTAGCACGCTTGCTGCGACTCGTGTTCTCGCGGTAAGCATGATGCAAGGGCAAGAGCCGGGAGCTTGGGTTGCCTCAGGCTCGGGATCCTCTGCCCGAAGTCAGGACCATAGAGCTTTCAACTTCGACAACCTCTCAGTTTGACAGCTTGGCTGGGTTTTGAGGAATAACGATTTAAACGAAGGCTTGGTGCTGATGACGTTTCAAAGGCTGGATATGCTACTGGGCACGTTTAAAAGCATGGTAAAACATTGATTCTTGCCGGTTCCATGCTTCTTGTGCCTGCGTGCTCATGTAATGCCTCTTTTTAAACAGTCCGCCACTGGCTGGGCCGCATTGTATACTCGTTTAAGTACTAAGGCACAAACACGAGACATGACGCTCCCATACATGCTCCGAAGATTGTCCTTTTCCTCCACGTGTATTTGCGCTCAGCCCCCAAGAGCCCCAAAGCCCAAACTCTGGCTTCAGCCTCGTATCCTTTGCGGCCGCATTCCTCGAACTCCTGGTCTTGCGTTGCGCAGGGTCAGGCAATCAACCTGACCTAATGGCTACGTTGCGGATCTGGGAGGGTGGCTTCTGAAGCTGGGCGAGCAGGCGTCGACGTCTAAATAACCATATAACTCCCCGCCCCCCTTACTGTTTCCCAGCAAGCTCTCAAGTGGCCTATCCAACCCGAAGCACGCTGGAATGGCAGGGAGGTCTTCCGGTCCTTTGTAGCGCTGGCACTGGCGCATGGTCCAGTCAAGGAAGGCTATGAGCCAAACCTCTTGTAGGTTGAGGTTTGGGCGCCCTTGGCCTTTGAGCAGGTATGTTTAGTGGCTGAAGGCGACTGTCGAAATCCTGTCTGGCTTCAGGAAGACAAGGCAAAATCTCTCCCGTCAGCGGCCAGCCGTCTTCGAGACTTCTGCAGGACAAAAGAGAGAAGACACATCTACGATAACCACTTAGCACGAATCTCGAAAGCCTCTTACAGGTACTTGGCCCAGTTTAAACAATGCATCTTTATTACGGGAAGTTAGCTGCAGCCAGGCCATTGTTTGGCTCCAACATGCTTCGTTCCTTATGCGTTGCAGCACGACCACAACTGCAGGCGGCTGAACTTGCAAATGCTTGGAAGGCTTCAGAAACCCAGCAGCCTCGACAGAAACTCAAGCAGAGCGCGCACGCACCCCCGTCGGCGAAACCGACATCTTATGGCAGGATCTTTGGGAAACTCCATAAGGCTCAACGATCCTCAATGGTCCATATTGGGCTGAAAGAAAGAATTTGTACAAGAGCACTACGAGCCTGTGATGAGTTGAATCCTTTCGAGAACCCTTTTTTCTGCGGCTCGAGCGATGATTAGGAAATTCCATGAAACCACGGCGCTGCTTGTGGACAGAGGTCAGTTAAAGCGCCTGTATGCTTTACATGCCCCATTCTGCAAATGCAGCAGGGCCCTAAGAGCAGTAGAACACCTATTTCGAGGAACCCAGGTGGGGCTCGCGCGCGCGTGCGTCAAACGTTAAAACCGGCAATCTGCTACCCGTACAGGCATGGCCAAGCCATTTGGCCAAAACATAGGTTTACGGCACGGCTAGTAGTGGTTATCTGTAGAAACCAGCTATTCGGAATGGTATCCATACTTTGTTGTAGCATGCCCAAGACTCGCATTATAGCCACTCAGGCATAGCTACCTATGTTCTTTGATATTGCTACCCGCTTCTTGTTCTTAACGCCCTTTGCATGTTGATCGTGTTGGCTGGTCTGAAGCTATGGGCACAGATCTAGGCACGGATAACCCAGGTGAGAGCACTGGCGACTCGAGCTTAAGCTGCATTACCTCGGGGCACCGCAAATCTCACAAGCGAGACAAAGCAAGCGCCCAAATCACATCTGATAGCCCTTCACGGGTTTACATGCTGATGACATGATGAAAGTCTCGGCCCGAATCCCCAAGAGGCGCATCAGCACCAAGCCATGAAACCCTGTATCCCAATCCCGGAGAGTCCTATACTGAAGGCTCGCCCTGCTTCGATCCTACATCAGGCCGAAAGTCTTCGGCAAAACGTGGCCCGGCTTGCCATGCGGGATGTGAAACGAGTACGGCGTGGCCCGGCGAAGCTCAAAGAGTGAAGGGCTGTATCTGCAAGGGCTATGCAGAATTAAGGGAGGAGGTGGTCCTGGGCTTAGGGCAAACCTGAACAATAGCACTTAAGCAATGGCCGATCAGGCCCCTGATGCGGAGTCTTTTCCCACCAAGGGAATTATGTGTAAGATGACCTTTCCCGTAGGCTCAGAAATTATCACAAAGACCTGGAGGATGCGGTTCTGGACTTCAGGTGATTGAGGGTATGAAGCATTTTGCATGAGACTGAAAGTTTTCGGCAAGTGAATGGCGTCTAGGCCCCCGCCGCAACTCCCCAGAAGCAAAGGACGTCACCCTGACCTCCTCAGCACAACCATGGCACAGGTTAATCAACATTGAAAAAATGACACCTTTCTCAGATGTGATTGGCCCAGTGGCTTGTTTGGAGGGTTCGGGGGTGCAGCCCAAAGCCGTGTCAACAAAGAAATATCACAAATATCTAGAGATCTGAGCGAGAAAACCCACAACAGGCCAATGCCGAATAACTTCAGATGAGCCACCCCTCAATCCCAAGGCCCCAAACTCTTCCATCACCATCACCCCCGAGGCCTGCGAGTTGAAGGGGCGCTGCCAGTATAGTGAAGGCGAGCCGGGGCCTGGTCGGAGGCTCGGAGCCACCTCGGCTTCGCAAAAACTCTACCTTCCGATCGGCAAGCAGGGCACCCAAGAATCATAGATTTGGGGCGTTCGACCTCGTATTTAAACATCAACGTAGTAGTTATGCCTCCCCAGGAAGCAACTTTGCGAAGCAACTCTGCGAAGCAAACGCTACCAAGGCGGAGCAAAAGCAAAAGCAACTGCAGCCAGCCTGGGGAGCCGCGGGCGGCGACCACTGGGGGCCTCCGTATTCGCGTGAGCAAGTAATCGGGGAACTGCTCTGAAAAGACAACAGTTTGCCAAAGGACTCTTGTCGCGGTTGGTGAGATGAACTCCTGCAGGAGCTTTGCTGTTGTGTCCACGTTGCAACGACCGCTCTAGCTAGCAGCTAGTGGTGTCTGAAGATGGCGGGCCCTCTTTGCAGGCAAACTGCGCACAGGGATCCTGCAGTCACGGCATATATATGTTGATGCCAACCTTCATCTCATTGGTGAGGGTGAGGTGTGCTCCAACTCAGCAACTGCTCACTCTTGCTTTGTTTCCTGGGAGCCCCACAGCGGCTTGGCGGTGAGGAGGCTCGCCGAGGAGGATACCTCCAAAGCTACATCTTCAGCAGCTAGCATCGAACCCTCAAAACCCCTATGAAATGACTAAAGTCTAAAAGGGGCCTGGGAAATGCAGCAGGGAAGGAGTGCTTGCTGTAAGAGGCAGCTTGTTCAGCTGCTTATCAACTTCTGAGAACCTTGAAGGCTTTAAGAGGGATTCCATGTGGCTTGGCTGGCATTCAAAGAGATTTGAAAAACATATGTTTTTAGCCCCTGATCAATAGACAGGAGGTTTTCAAACATCCGCATTTTCACTAAGGCTTCGCAAGATGCATGGGCCCTTCTTGTGGTCTCTTTACTCTGGGCTGACATAGACGGATCCTGAATCTGAGAACCCCCGGCTCTCAAAAGCCTTACCTTTCAGCCAATCCATGAAAGCGATCACCCTGCTTCAGGAATCTCAACCATTACTCTACACGGAGGGGCCAGAGCTAGTTCCATGGGTTGAATGGTCTCGAGTTGAAGAAAGCATTCCCAAAAATACAATGGGTTGCGGGTGGGAGTGCTTCCAGAACCATCATCCGTCCTTATGCAAAACTATTCAACCCTTAGACCCCCATCCCTCTAAGACCGTCCGACATACGACATGCATGACATACCCCATAACCCGTACATCGAGAAACACAGATCTCGCTGCTGAGGCGGCCGAGTCCCAGGCGTAGGTGCCCGCGTCCGGACTGGAGACAACGAGGTGCCGACTACGGATCCCTGGGGCGAAGCCTGCGGGAATTCAGAAGTGCAAAAGAACAGTTGTCAGGGCTTAATCCGTGAGATGATGCAGCGGCTTAGGTTAGCGATGGCTCATTCCTTGCCAGACCTTGGGCATCTGAAGGATCTAAAAGCTCCAAAGCCCGGCCTCATCCATCAACCCTGGGTGTGCTTTTTCGAACAGGAATTTCTCCGTCCCCATACCCTAGCATGCATCCTTCGGCACGAGCGTCGAGGCTGCAGAACCGGCGGAACTGAGCCTGTGCGAAAAGATGTGCTTGCTGTGGTTTCTGGCATATTTTTTTTCCGCACAGTGCGGAGCAGCTAACAAATTTACGTGTCGAGCATATTATTCTGACCTAAGGGGAGTGCATCTTGGTGCCTTCTAGCCGCTTCTAGCCGAGCCTACTACTGAGTGAACAAAACGATTGGTGCACATTTACTGCGATGAGAGCAATAACCGAAGGAGAAAATGCGCTCTTTTCTCAGACATTGAAACTGTGTCTACCTGACTATAGAGTCACACTATACGGAACTCACACCTTAAATTGCAGGGGCCCCATGCCAGAGCCCAAGACTTGACCAAAAAAGCAAAATGCATACTCCATCACATGGCAACCAACCTTCAACCCCGACCGAATTCACTACTTAAGCATCGCCAGAGAATCAGGGGTCTCTATGATGGGCTTGTTTGGGGTTCATATCGCAAGTGCTCATCTGCTTCGAGGGCTTAAGCGGAGCAGTGTGCAAGGAGATGTTGTATCCACCAAGCCCCTGTTGGTTTCGCTGCCTGCTGCTCCGAAGCTGCATCTCCTTCTCGGATCCTGCCAGGTGCATGGAAAGCACACTCACCCTCAGGTCAAACATAAAACTGCTCCCGCACTTTGAGAAGCCCGTTTAGGGCATTTTATCCAAAAGTCCAAGAAACTCATAATTTCACATGAAACATACCCTGAGGCTCAGCGCTGAAAGAAGTACGGTTCTTGACTTTGTGGCCAATAGGATTCTTGGGCCACTCAGATGAAGTAGCGTTTGGTGGTTGGGCAGGGGCAGGTACGGGGCTCAGGTCTAGGAGAAACTCATTGCCAGAAGGCGTGATCAGCAGAAGCAAGGGCTGAAAAGGATGTGAACGACAACGACTACATTAAGGAACATGACATGCTAAACCATCACGATAATGCCAGGCTCACAGCCAGTTCGTCTACTCGCGAATGAGAAGCTCTGCCAAAAAAACACGGCACTCTCTCTTGAAACACTTAAAAGATTGAAAAGGAACTCGTGCTTGACTCTCCCCTGTAAAATCTTCTCATATGGAGCGTAAGCTCCGAGGCCCGGGCCGCTGCTTCCTAGGGTCTGCTGATTTCCAGGCCCTGGCCATGCGTTTGGGGGCCTTCTTAGGCCTTGGGTATCTGGGAATAGACTTTATAGAGGACATGGCAGAGCGCAGCATGTAAAACTTTGAAGGCTGTTGAGAGATACACAGGGCTTGCTTCCTTGCGGAAGGCAGGCTAAGGGATGTAACAGATTCAGCGTGCCTCTCCGCGCCCAGAACCGGAAGTCCAGGTGTCCAGGCCTGGTTTTGCAGATTGGGTTGAGGGATGGCTGCCTTGCTGAAAGGCGTGGTCCGGCTCCGTCTGGGCTTGCCTGACGGGACTATCGATCAAAGTGCACCCTGAGCTTGCTCTTCCTTAGCCTCAGCTGATTCCTGAAGTGCAACGTTTGCAGCGCAGGATTTCGGATCGAAATTTCAGGGATACAGTTGCACTTCGGGGGGGGATTCGACGAGACTCTGATGTGGGTGCATGGGTTTAATGAAGCTTTATATCCTCCGGAGGTTGCGGCTTACCAGAGCCTAGAGGACCCCACACGAGGGAGCCATGATGTCGGTCTCGGTCTATCCCCTCAGCTTCTGCACATGCTACACGACGCTTGCTCCCGTGTGCCGGGCTCAAACGGCCGTGTCGTTGGCCCTGGCTTCAGTGTCGCCGCCTCAAGCGATGATCAAGGCTGGTCTGTTCTAGGCTCTTGGGTTGTGAGGCTTTGCAATGGCCCGTCGTCCGAGTAATACGAATTATACCCTGCCAGCTCGCCAAGTCTACATGAACTTCTTCGGGCCACTTGCGACTTCGCGTTGCTGCCCTGCAGGGGGGTTCTTGCTGCTCAGCTCCATGTCCGGCCAAGAATTGGGTGCATGTTCTTTTGAGCGTGATGACAATAAAAATGAGGCTCCGCGTCTTTGTGCCCTCACAATGACAGTGCCTTTGTTCCAAAGGCCGAGACCACATTTACTGCCTATAAAATCCCCGAATGATGCAGACTCGAGTTCATCCTAGCCTGCAACACGGCTGCAAAATCCTTGAAGAAACAAATAGTCCTGGCCCAAATCGATGCAAAACAGCTGCTTGGCAGACTTTTCCGTCAGCATACTAGTATTTGGCGGGTAGATCCTTTTAATACCCTGTCTTGGCGGCAGGCCTTCAACAGGAACCTCCCAGCTCCCACGTCGTCCTCGTCCGCGTCCTCCTCAGGCCAAACGCTGACCTAAGAAGAAGTAACATAAGAAAACATGTGTTCAAAAAAGTGTCTCCGACAGCTATTATGGCAATCCTCTTCAAGTCAAACTACCGACCATACTCACCGCTTCAACAGGCATGGCCTGCAGGAAGGGTCCAAACAAAATCGAACAACGTTTGACCAGGGATACCCAGCCCTGTTTATTCCGACAAAAGAAACGGTAGCACGTCTCAATCTCACCGCAAATGAAGAAGCTAGCATGAGGGATAATTTCTGGATGGAAGGAATACCTCCGCTGTTGCTACAATCATTCCTGCTGCCTACCACTGCCTACCACTGCGTACCATTGCAGAGAGTATACCCTCAACCCACCGCAAGAAAGCGAAGACCAAAACTTCCCGATATGTTTCCCGATACGACACCCGCGGAGTCCTCAAAGAACCCTACCAACCATCGATCCCTTCGAGGAAACATCATAAACCTTTGGATAGCTCCGAAGCAGCCAAAGGACCCAGGCCTAGAGGTCTTCTGAGCATCGAAGGCTCAGGCCTATCTAGTGAGTTTATAGCATACTGTCAGAGATGGGGAATATAGATAAAGCGAAAACTTCCCAGAGCTTGTCACTAAAACCCTGGAAGAATGCCCTGAGATGCACAGGGCTCCTGGTTCTGGAGATCTTGCGGAGTCGCCTCAGATGATTGGGAATCCTTTTTCCAGGCAGCGCTTCCTGGACTCAAGGAGGCAGTCTGCACCCGTGCAGGTCAAAACCACTAAGCCCAAAAAAGAAAGGCTTTTTCCTGTTTAGAGGAATGCCTAGAACCCATTGAGTCCGTCATATCTGCCTCACACCCCACGTGCTCAACTCCGAACTTAAGATCCTGGCCGCTGTGGAGATCAAATCCTCGTCCTTTGCCAATTCCAAAGTTTGAGGTTTCCATACGGTTTTGGCCTTAGCACTTCGGCTTCACCATTTACAGAGTACTAGAGTTGCGTTGGGATTTCAGACGCGGCAAGTATCCTGTAGTTGCACCAACAAGTGTGGAAAGCGGAAGGGCCCGTGAGTGGTGGAATCAGGCATATTCTTCAAGACCTGTAAAGCAGTGACACCTGACGCATTGCTGGGAAATCACCACGCCACAGAGAAAGCCAGTGCAATTCGATGCATTTGTTGGAATCAACCCTGTTGGGAACCGGCGACGCAACAAAAGACTTCAACACACTCACAAACTGTAGAGACACGCAAACGAAGATGAAGAGCCATGCAAAAGATCGCATGCGTGTCTTCCTGAGGAGACCAAGGGGCCCTTGTCATGCAGACAGCATAAACAAGGCGCATAAAATCCAATCACTGAGGGCCGAAGATGGCCGAAGTGTGAAAAGCCCTGAGGCTAGAGGAGAACCTATATGATCTTGTCTTGCATCTCCTGGCACATGCTTGGCCATGAACAGATAAGTACATATGCCTGTAGAATTTTCCCCGGCACCCTGCCTGATACGGTCCCGTCAAACTACGCCTGGCAGGTGGCCGTCGCAGCACCATGCAAATGGTTCCAATGAGCTTTGGGGCGCACCAAAGTCTAGAGATACATCAGGCCAGGGGATCATCCTAGTAACTTTTCGAGATTGTCCCCTGTTTGTCGGGAATGCAGCCCGAATTCCAGAGCTTGCTGAGGGGAGACGCCATTTACGACTATCACAACATGCCTTGAGCATGATCTACAGCAAGGCTTGCAAGATTGGGACTGTTTTCTGAGGATAGCCAGCGAAACTTTCAATAGCAAAGAACTCTGTGCCTTTGCATCTGCCACCTGAAACAAGGCCTGAATCCCTGCAAGAGGCCCGGATAGGCCCGGAATGCTCAGAAGCTCCCTGCTGCCCGAACAATGCCCACAGCCTTTCTACAATTCACATTCTCTGACAAAGCCCTGCCTAGAAGTACCTCGACGAACTCGCTGCTGCCTGAGCGCGCTCACTTTGCGTTTGGGTGGAACCGCGTTCAAAGTCAGGGCCGAAAGCTACTAAGCTGTAACGACAAAGTGAGGGCTCATATATGCAGCATTTTGCGGCCATGGCAGCGGCCAATACATTTCAGCTGAAGCAACCCGACGAGTATTGCTACTACACTGCAACAATGATACAGTTCAAGCTGACTCTAGATACTTGATACTTCTCTTTCGAGAGACCAGGCACGCCTATTGACTGCAACAAAAACTATGCTGCCGCCGAAACTGGCCTTGAGTATGATTTGTTCATTGGAAAGATCAAGATCGTTTGGCGTCAGTGAAATGAAGGGGGCCACAGGTCACGGTCTCATTTCATCTCACTACACATGAACCCCTCTGCATGATCCAGCAATCACCAAGACAGAAAACTAAACCCAAACTGCCAATATAACCCCAATACACCAATATAGCCCCAATATAGCCCCTATATAACCTCATTGCAAGCCCCATGCAGTGGTCTTTTCTTGCGGCGATCCGGGAACCCCAGCTCCGCTGCAGCATCACCCCGGGCCTCGCGTCCAGCTATGGCAGGTGATCTAAGTAATAATTCGTGTTCGTTTCAGTGTCCGGGAATAGGATTGGGATCAGCATGCTGATGCTTATACTAATCCTTCTCTAAGGCTAATACTCATTGTACTACCATAGCACTATTCAAATACTAATGCTGATACTAGTACTGATGCAATACGAATACTGGTACCAGATTGCCAGATCTGAGCGGGCTAGGTCGCACAGAAATTCTGAGAGGCAAACAAGTAATTGGCATTAACTCGAGCTGTGTGATTTGGTCTTTTGAGTTTTCAGATCCCTGCCTTAATGCTTTCTCTTCTTCATGAGAGACAAAGTTTGGGAGCCTTCAGCACAGGCATCGCGCTGCAGGCACGGTGAGGGCTTCAGGCTTGGGAGCCCTCGTAATTCCACTTTCTGAACCTGAGGAACTTCAGAATTCCGAAGTTCTCCACTTTGGCAAGAGAACTTGACTTTAGAGAGGCTACCCCAAGACCATTGGCAGACCCACAATAAGTCCGAAAACTTGCCGTGCCGAGGGCTTCCCAAATCCCTCAGCACGAAGCACGCAATCCTAAACCTTGGAATCCGAACAATGAAAGTCCCAGGCTAGCATGGCCCTTGATTACCAGAAAAGGCGGTGGTAAGACTAAACAAGCCACGGGCCCTAACGAACTTTCTAATACGCCTGAAACCCCTGAAATGCCCCCTCACCTTTCGTATTCTGTTTGTTTTACATCCGGAGAATCCCCCAAACCCTAAACCGCTGGAGCCTGCGAGCTCCTGGCCGCAGCCGACATGTCGCAGAAGGCCAACCAGAACGTGTGCGCCTCCGGGCACTTTACGCGGGTATGGTCAGGGGACATTCTTCGATGTTATAGCAAGAATTTACAGCATTGCTCAAAGATTAGACGTGCTTGTGCCTCAGAGTTGAAGTGTAGCTGCCAGGGTATCAAAACTGAAAGATGCTAGATGTCCAGTCTTTGCATGATCTGGAGCCTCGGGTTCTGGCAGGCAGGACATCAACGGCTCACCGCCCTGAAATGATCACGTTTCCCGGAATTTAAAACAGAACTTCCTTCCTAACGCACACCTTGCCCAAGACAGGCCTGCCCGCTAACAAAGCAGCAGCACGGAACATCAACAACCCAAAATCCAAGTCTGACAGAAACCTACAAGTCTTGCAAGCCAGTTCGACTCCCTGTGCTATCCACTTATCACAGAGTCTGAAAGGGGCCCATAAATTTTCTTCCTCTGGCCTGCCCCAAGTTCAGCACAAGCCGGTCGCCATCCAGCAGATGGCGCTGCTCGCCCTTCGTGAGGACCTGGACTCAGCGCACATTAAACTCCTGGACTTGCCAGGGGTTATGGTTGTTTCCGAGTGCCAGAACTGTGCAAGTGCGTTGTACAGGGGTTAAAGGCTTTATGGACGCGGGCTCTGTAAGTGACCAACCCCGGAGGCTTTAGGGGGCACCGGCGTACTGTTGACATGGTAAACGCTGAAGTGGGACCTGCGAAGGATCGAAGACCATTCGCGAGCATTTTAAGAAAAAATCGTGTGGTTGGGTTGCAAGTTGCCGCTGGTACTCCTATGGACATCGGCCACTTCAGACTACATGTACAATCTCTACACACTGATACGTCTTGCCTTGGCCGTTGCCTTGGCATATGCCTCAAATATAAGATGAACCCTGTTGAACATTTCGTTAGAACCGCTGTGCAAGGTTGGGGTCAATCTTTGGATCGTTCAGCAAACCAGTCTGCAATCGTTGAACCAGGAGTAAAGACTAGTGCTCACTTGTTTCAAGTTTTTCTGCGAATAGCGGGAAGTGCGGGGACTTTTTTGCGTAGCTGAAACCTTGCAAGAGCCCCAAGAAGATCCGTGCGTTGGCATCCTGGCTTTGGAAATGCGGGGGGGCTCATTGCATACTCAGATACAGTATGCCCTAATGCTCTAACCAAAAAAAAACCAAAAGGAAACTTTATGAGCTTCCTCTGTTCTTGAAGGTAGCCTGGGGCCTAACCTCTGAAGTGGGAGCAAAATTCGGCAGCCGAGCCCCAGGCTCGTGGCTGCTGCTCTGCAGCCTTCGGGTCAGGATTCAAAAGTATTACATAGGCACCAACCCCTCCACAGATACACCTCTTTCTCATCCACTACACTCTTTTACCATCTGCCGCCCCACGCCCTGAGCATTCAAACCTGCATTTAAAGCTTTAACTTAAATGCAGCCGGGCCCCCGGCACCAAGATGCCCAAGACTCTTGATTCTTGGTTTTTGGTTCCAAGAGTGGGTCTGCATTGAGTTAAATTTTTACATGCAAAAACCAAAAATCAACAGTCATGGGCTTCCTGGTTCCCAGGGCCTCGCTGTGTTTAAGTCTAAATTCAATTGTTGAAACTCCACACGCGCATTGACTTTTTAGAGCGAGCACACAAGTCACTGCAGGGGCCCAGCAGGCCCAAGCAGCACTATCCCATCCCTAGATTTTTGCGCAACTTGTGCGCAAACAACAACTAGCGGAGGGCGGGCGGGCGAACAAAGCTGCCGACGGTTTCGAAGGCTGAGACCACGTCACAAACGCGCGTGGCTTTCGTGTGTGCTGCAAGTGTTCGCAAGCACTGCGCTTCAACAACTGTCAACTTATCGCCAAACCGGCTTGCTGAAGAGCAGGGCAGCTGCAACATCCAATCTGTCAGGAGGCCTGCCACGGCCGCTGCAAGATCTTGCATACATCGCGAAATCACTGTCAGCAAGCCCATCAGCAGCTGCCACGCCATCATTAGCATAATGAATACAAAGTGGAATGGGGATCGAGCTCTGCACCGCATTGCAAAAGGGACGCGCAGGGCGTAGTCAAAAAACACCGCGCTGACACAACCACGCCTCACCCTTGGCATCTGCAACGCTCGGCAAGACAGACCTTTAATCTCCGCGTTGTTGACGGAGTGCAGCTTCCATTCCTCGCCTACATCGCAATCACTGAATTTGCAACCCGTCCTCACCACGTCTGTCCAAGATGAAATCACGTCATGAAATTGACACGCAAGAATCCTCCCAGTGCCAACTTTTGGCTTTGCACAGGAGGACGACAAAGGACGCAGCCAGAATGCACCATCACAGAACCAGACCAGCAAGCTTATCACTTTTTCAAGTTTTTGACGATCAACGTCCACACCACTGTCACACAGCTTTCTGAAACTCTTCACAATCCTTAACGCTGTCTCATATGGCAAGAAAGCAGTGCCAGGCACAGCCTTGAAACGCTTGCCAATCCACGCCATCTCGTGCCCCATACACACTTTCTTCCAACTAATGGCACTCCAGCTGCACCCAGAAGCATCAAGGTAGCCACGGCCAAAAGCAGGCCCACACTGGTTGGCAAAAACCTCAACCCGTCATCTGAATACAGGAAATTCCATGTGCAATCCGGATAAACCTGTGAAGTAAACGCACGAGGCAACTACCAACGCGACTGAACCAATAAACAGCCCATCAGCAGCCAAAATAACAAGACCTATACACGTACCAAACATTGTCCAGGACGAAACTGCTGAAGCCCTGCTCATCGTCTCTGACTCGCACCAGCTTATGCGCTCCCTGAACATCAAAGGAGAACATCCTCCAGGCCTCTGGATAGTCTGCCTCAGATAAGAATCGCTGAGCACCCTCCAGGTTGGGCAACCTCATCATTTCAGGGAATCCCCGATCAAGCGTGGCTTACGGCCTGGGGCGTGTACCACACCCAGCTTCCCAGCTGCCACGCGGTTGCCCCACCTGGCACGGGCCTCGTCGTCGCCTCCAGGCAGTTTTCCATGGAGTATCAAAAACGCGCAGCTCGCAGTCGTGGCACGCAGCATCAACTGTACGCTCATCCCAGACCCCGGACACCGGAATGGGCTTAACAATACCAATTTCCACCCCTACAGCAAGAAGAAGTTTCGGCAAGCCACCATCAACATCCCTTGCGTGGATGCAAAGGCGAGCCACCAACTGCCATTTGGCTGCCAGACCAAAAACTGCCTTCCGACGCCGTGCAAAGAAATCCCTTTCTCGCGTGGCACTGACCAGCCTGATGTGGACTGCACTCCACCCCCACCTGTAATAGGAAAAACGCGCTCCCCCCTCTCAGAGCCGTAGTGTCGCGCTTCACCGCGTGGACTGACGCTCTTGCTGCTAGCCGGGCGACCATATCCAACGAATTTTGAGAGTTGCCACATCTCATCTCCGCCATCACTCGGTCGCTGGAATCGCAGCACTGACTGTCAGTGAATTCGGAAGCCACATTGCAACCATCAAGACACGG
>CAJNIZ010044742.1:1306-24707 GCA_905231905.1 Symbiodinium pilosum
GTAGACAAAAAACCCTAAACCCTAAACCCTAAACCCTAAATTAGGGTTATGTAGGATGCCTGAAATTTCAAGGGCTTAGGGCATCTCAAACAAGGCTATGTGACAACACAGCAACATTACGAGTTGTGTTCCGTTTTTGGGAGCCCTGACAATAAGGATCCAGCTACTTTTTGCAGGAATACTGTATGGAAGTCTTGGCATCTTGGCCCCTGATGTCGGAAATAGCAGATCGAGACAGAAGTGTAGCTAGCACATGGGCGTGTGGACCGGTACTCTAAACCCTACCTAGAGCTCTAGGTACACTGCGTTGCTGTTAAAAAAAAATATAAGCTAAAACCGCATACGACTTTCGTCTGGAGTGAATTTCTGATGGTGAACGTCAACTCACTTCCGACACTGAGTACCAATGCCAATGAACTTGTCGAACAAGTTGGCAAGCGGGCTCAAGATCTTGGACTCCATCTTGTCCGAATATGCAAGTCATAAATAATGTTTCAACTTTCTTTCACTCTAAACCCTAACCCTTACACCCTGAACCCCAAACTTTTCACCCCAAACCCTACAACCTGAACCCGAAACCTTTGCACCTTAAACCCTGCACCCTGAACTCTCAACCTTGAACAAAAAAGCCACTCCAAACTTTGTCTCAGGCAGGCCTCAGCGCTGGATGAACTGCATGGAGCTGATCGCACCCAAGAAGAAGACGGTGGGAATCTTAGCCAAGACGTTCGCAGATTATACGGGCGTGCATAGCAATGTTAAGGTAGGGATGATATGAGGCGATATAGGGTTACATATATATATATATATGTATATATAGGGTTCATGGGGGCTATATAGATATATGTATATATATATATATCGGGTTACATATAATAATGATGACTTATATAGGGTCTAAGGACATAACCCCAGCAATCGAGAAACAAATGGCAAAGAGGTTGTGAAATGGCCAAGCAATACCACCCTCATCGCAAAGTATAGAATCGTATAGACTGTACAGGGAGAAGGTCTGCAAGAGTAAGACTCCCAGGACTGTCATGAACTTTCTTGTGGAGTGTTTGCTTTTTCGGGCTGAGGTTTTTTGGACTGGCATGGAGGTAGACAGCGCAACTCTACCCGTGGTCAACTTGCAACCATTTACCCTAATGACAACGGTGGTCATGTTCAGCGTGTATGGCTAGGAGACTATGCTACAAACAATGAACTTTATACATACAATATATATATATATGTAGGTGGTAATTGGTTTCCATAAGCAGCGGGGGCTGAATAGACCGAATAATACGGTCATCTTTATCACGGGGACCCCTCCAAAAGGGACCCTAATTTCCGGAAACTCCTAGGGTTTATAGGGGTGTAATGGAAAAGAAAATGGAAGCTACATGAAGCTACTATTTAGGGTTCAGGGTTTACCATATATTTCTCCAAGTCAGAAAAGAATTGTCCAAAGGTATTATCAATTCCAAGGAACGCGTCGCTCAGGTCGTTTTGAGCGCAATGGTTGGGGCTGAAACCCTGAAACTGGGACGTTGACCGCTTCGTGGAACTTAAGCCGGATCCAAAAGATGCACACCCAAAAAAGATAAGGTCATTGCTACGGTGGTGATAATACCCGAGTATTGGGGATCCCATATGGGGTCCGGCTACCAAGACAAGCATCCTTCTGAACAATCTCCAAACGCTACACTGCGACAACGCAACTATAAGGTTTCAAGGAGTCAGCGTAATCTAGGTATACTCAGAATGTCCCGCTCAAAGGCCACCCCAGGAAGGAACAACAAGTTCATCTTTCTGCTGTCAGGGTTTAGGGTTCAGGGGTTATAAAAGGAACCCCCTACCCCATGTTAGCGCCCTATACTACTATTGATACGAAAAACCCTGCATGACCTTAACATACTATAGTACCATTATTCCCAAGGTTTAGGGTACTTAGGGTCATGCAGGATTTTTTGTATTCAGCGTATCCCCACCTCAACACCCTGCCACACCCGCATCAAGCCCAACTAAATAAGCCCAGGAGGTGGAGCGTGTGAGGCTGGGGGGTGGTAAGGTCTAAGCAAGCTTCCGATTTCTATATAGGCCTTATGAAGCGTATTTATACTCCATATTCTCCCCCTAAAAGACTTACGCAAGCTTTATGTAAGGGGAAACCCACCTGGCATCTCCCCCCGCGAAAAATTTCCTCAATGAAGGGCCCTAAGCCCAGAAAGCCTGATGTCCCTTCACTAGGGATATACCTTAAATCATATTTGGGTTCCTAGTATCATTTATATTCATGTATACTCCCGAGTTAAAGGATACTGGACTTTCTGGGTGGGTACACGTACCTGGGACATCTCTGGGTGGAAGGCCACAAGCGCATGAATCGCAAGCCATCGGAAGGTGAAGATCGGGTAAGCGACAGGGGTCCTGTAGGAGATCCCTGGGTGGGGCCACATGGGTTTAGGGTTTAGTCTCAGAAGGACATTTTGATACTTCCCAGAACTGAACAGTTACCTAGCTATACTTCTGAGCTTCATAACTACCACCGGTGCGACCTATACCCTACTTATCCCCTGCGGAAGGGCGTTAAGGTTAGGGTTTTCAAGTCTGGCATTTGGGTGAAGGGGTTCAGGTCTTGCACATGATGTCACCAAGCGGCCCAATGAGATGTACACATGCTAGAATCAAGGGACCAAGGTGAAGGCTTTACATATCTATAGGGGTTTAGGGTTTAGGGAAGGCTTTACATGGGGGGTTCCCAGAATTGGAAGCTTTTGATTACCAGGAACAACTACTCTTCCAAATGGCGCCCTCCTTCGCAACCGCTTTCCAAAATGCGTTCTACAAAGACTACCGCTCTTCTGGTAGGTATCCCTAGGGCTCCAAATAGCCCAATGTAGGTCCTATTTCTAAACATTGGGGCCCCATGTAGGTGTTACTAATAAGCATGGAGCCCCAGGGTATGGAGTGGGTCCATGTCTGGTGGCTATTGTGGTCTTGACCGTGGCAAGTATGCGAACAAACGGTTCTTGTTCAGGTTGTGGTAAGAGCATACAGGGTCCGAGAGGAGTGTTAGTAACACTACGCGCGGGGTGTACATACACATCCCAGCTTGCATGATAATTTGGAAGGAAGAAATGCGTAGCGGCATAGCGCTGAACCAAATAAAGGTTCCCAGTGAAATCGTGATCAGACCATCGGGAAACATGCTGCTAAGGGTTTAGGGTAAGCTCTTGGACTCTTGGCCCATGGAATCATGGCAGCCGTTCTGACCAAGTAAATGTGCGTCAAAAAAAGGCATACCTCCCAAAGGCTAGCGAAGCTTATGACATACCAGCAGACTATTATGGGCATAACCCTAAGGGTCCAAGGACCCAAATAATAGGGCTTTAGGGCCAAAATACTCTACTATTAATGGTATTTGGGCCCTAAAACCCTATTATTTGGGTCCTTGGACGCTTAGGGTAAGTATGGGCTGCTGGCTTTCTAGGCTTCGAGTTCACGGCTTCCGGATCTCAATCATCATGTCCGATACACTGAAAAGTTCAGGGAAGGATGACCCTACATAAAATGACAAAAGCGTAGGGCCCAAATACCAGTAATATTATAGTATTTGGGCCCTAAAACCCTATTATTTGGGTCCTTGGACCCTCAGGGTACCCATTTCATGGGACTGACATCGAAGGGGGATTGGGTGGCTTATAGGGCGCAGAAGTGCGGGTGTGGGGTGTAGGGCCAGTGTAGGGGTGCAGAGAGGTAGTGGGTGGATGTGTGTAGAGGTGTACTGGAGCGCCCGGCGCCCGTTCCTTACCCCCCTTACCCGACTGCGAACCCTGAACTTTCAAACCCTCTCTCTCTCTCTCTCTCGCGATGGCGCGATGGGCGGCACCAACAATGATGCAAACCAAGTTTCTCGTCGTCATTGTCAGGAGCTTCGATTTTGGTTCTCCGATGCTACTGTCGTTGGTACTAGTGCTCTGCTCGAGGACCCGCACCTTGTAGTGGTCGGAACTCTCTTGCTGCAGATACGCCGACTGAGACTGCTGTTTGTACTTCGAACTTGAAACCCCAACAATCCGAAATAGATTCACAAACGCGACGTGACTGTGCGCATACACTCGATGGGAAAGCCGCAAGAAAGATCTATCCAGAATGCAAAGATCAGGATCCTAGATACTGAGGTGCAGGGCTTAAGGTTTTCAAGGGTTATCCAGTCTTCATCATAATCAGCCAGCCAATCCATTGCCCATCATGAGGCCGCACCCCTACACCCCCGCCCCCACCCAGGCTGAAGTCGGCCCAACGCGCCAAAACAAATGTTTCCGAACGTCATATGAGCCACTGTCTAAACTCCTAGTATCCCCCTTAATAACCCCTGTGGTAGTCCCCTATATAATCCCCTACATAACCCCCTTTAAGGAGTTTAGACCATAGTTCATGTAGGTACATGTATACACAGTATTGTACACATGTGAAAAACACAGGAGAAGACCCCTTCTGCATTCACAAAATGTTCTCTGGCCTGGGGAAGGTGCGAGTTTAACGCTAACCCCTGAACCATGAACCCTGAAGCCCTGAAACCCTAAACACTAGACCCTAAAACCAAAAACCCTAAACCCTAAAACCCTAAACCCTATCTAGGGCCCCCAACTGTGAGGGCCCCCAACTGTGGGTACTTGGGACAGAAGAGAAGGTAACTTTGAGGGTCTACGTTGATGTCATCCCCATTGTGATATACCATAATGTATTGGTGTGGTTAATGGGGTTGAAGCGGAGGGGAATACATCCCTAAACCCTCAACCCTAAACCTTAAACCCTTAAACCCTTAAATCCTAAACCCTGAAGCCCCTAAAACCTCTAAACCCTTAACCTTAACTGCTTAACTAAGCCCTCAGTCCATGAGCCCTCAAAGTATACCCCGGCCTTGCCACAGCAGGAGCACTAGGCCACAGGTACAGGCTTTGGGTTTAGGGATTGGGGTTTAGGGCTTAGGGATTAGGGTTTAGGGATTAGGGTTTAGGGATTAGGGTTTAGAGTTTAGGATTTAGAGTTTGGGCCTTGAGGTTCAGGGTTAAGGGTGACGAGCTTAGGGTTTAGGATTCAGGGTCTCTAGGGACGTATAGGCTCCCTTCCAAGAAGCATACAGGTTTATGTTGGGATATATCAGGTGTGAGGGTGATCGTTTTAGAGTTTACCGGGGCTCCCAAATTCTTTTTCAATTGGGTCTACGAGTCTACGAAGGTCGTATTTGTGGGGTTTAAGGATTTAGCGTTTTGGTGTGTTTTGGTTTTACTTTTTGGCGGTTCCCTTTCCACCTAGCAGTTTTGAATTTATGGTTAGGGGTTTCCGCATTCAGGGTTTTAGGGGTTAAGGGTTTAGGATGTAGGGACAGTGGTTAGGGGTCGCTGGGTTTAGGGATTTAGGGATTGAGGACTTAGGGTTTGAGGTTCAGAGGTGTAGAGTTTAGGGTTAGGCTTGCGGAGCACTTTATAGCAAGTTGTGATCGAGTCTGTGCTGTTCATGAGATTTGTTTTTACCAACTGATAACGCTCCACGACTAACACACGGCTAAGATATCCTAATAAGTCTGACAAATGCCAAGACGCTGCGTCTAACCCTAAACCCATTATAGTTTTTCCATTTTATTTCCACTATCCCTAAACCCATGATAGTAGTTTCTGTTTTATTTTCCATTAGCCCTATGTACCCTAGGCTTGCTACTTCGGAAATACGCCTTAGTGGGAACCCCAGCTGAGGTTCTGACGGGAAAGGCCAGGTCATGGCCCGTTCATGTCTGTAGGCTTACAGTCCCCGTTAAGTAGATAGAATAGAATGGGGATTTTATTCTAATATACCCAAAGCCATATTCTATCTACTTAAGGGGGACTTGAGACATGTGGAGCCTTGGGGTGTACGGCTAGGCACAACACTTAACTGCTGGGCGAGTTGGGCGCCTTATACTACAGCTAAGGTGTCAGTTTATGCCATATACCAGACAGCGACCAATGAGTTCGGCACGACAGAGGCACGGAGGGTGCGGCGCGTGAAAGTGATGCAGCTCGTGAGTGCTGTCTGCAGACATTTGCAGACCAATGCAGGCATGTCCTGACGGCTGCGCTTGCGCCACTCGCTGTCTCACTGCTTGCGCGTCTTTGCGGCTTCTCCGTAGTACCAGGCATAGAGGCCCTGTAAGAAGGGCCTGGATCTAGTTGGTTCGAAAAGTCCAGGAGGCTTGCCCAGGACGCCCCGGTAACAGAACACCTAAGCCAGGAAGCCCTGTAGGCCATTGAACAACCCAAGCTTTCCCATCACTGACCTATAGTCCCCCCTAAGTAGATAGAATGTGGGGTATATGGGGATCTTATTATAATTTACCCAAAGCCATATTCTATCTACTTAAGGAGGACTACATTGTCTCTAAGCTTGGGGGTTCCATCGTTTGGGGTCTTAGGTTCAGGGCTTAGGGAGTGCAGTGTACTGTACTCAGAGGGTCCATGTACCCAATAGTTAGGTACTTGGGGATTTGGGTAATAGTGATTATAGTACAGATTCTGGGTAAGTATATGATTATTAGGTACTTGGACCCTTAGGGGTAGAGCAAAAAAGCCATGCCGAGTCTGAGATAGAAAGCAACTCACTCCCCTGGTTTAGGGTTTAGGTTTTAGGGTTTAGGGAATTACCTTAGTTGGAACTTTCATATCTGCTATCTATATAGAAATCTTATGCCAAATATTTAAACTCCCCAATTGGAAGCTTCCTTCCTGTAATGGGTCCTAGCTACCCTAAATTCTTAACCGCTAAACACCATACTTTATCTTGTGCTATCCTATACTCGCCTATACTACCGACTATAAATAGCACCGACTATAGATAGCACTAGTGTCTTGTGTTTTGTTATCCCCTCCCCCGAGTAAACCTCCTCACCTGCTACTAAGAAACAATCCCCCTAATTACATAAGGGTCCTATATTGGAGGTATTTACGCTCAGGGAGGTTTGCGGGTTCTTATAAATTTGGGGAAGGGAATAAAAGTCCCGACCTGGCACCTAAACCCTCAACCCTTCGACCCCCAGAGGACAGCACGTGTGAGGGAGCACAGGATGATAGTCATAAAGAGTGAAGATGATTGGTGTCCCAAGTGTCCAGGTACCTCTACACGGATTTCTGAAAATTATGGACGCTTTTGGGAGCACCTTATCAAAAAAGACAATAAAACATTGGGATCCACATCGGGCCCCATCTGATTACCCTAAGGGTCCAAGTACCTAATAATCATATACTTACCCAGAATCTGTACTATAATCACTATTACCCAAATCCCCAAGTACCTAACTATTGGGTACATGGACCCTCTGGGCTAGTGGAAGCCAATGAGAGGTTCTACTTAAAATCACAAGTCCTCAATACATGATTGTCATTGCCAACTGCGAACCCCAATGCTCAAACTTTTAACCCAAAACCCGCATCCCGCACCCATGGGACCGAATTCATCGGTTTCCTATACTACCGCCACTACTTCACGAGTCCAAACTTAGTTTGATGAAGTGGCTTTTGTTCTGGGTCTTGGGATTTGGGACTCTAGTTGACGTACTGTTGAGGTAGGACCAAAAACGAAAACCCAAACTCCAACAACCCAAATCCTACATCCCAAGCCCCGAACCATAATTCCTGAACCCCAAATCCTAAACCCTTCAACCCTACTCTACGTGACAGCTTCCATAAATAGAGGAACCCGAATATCGACCCTAAGACACCAGAATCCTGATCATACTGGCTTAAACGGGCCAAAATCCTAAACCCTATCTATCCTTAAATAGCCCCTGAACCCTATCCCTAAGCCGTAATTTCAAATCACCAGCCAGGCAGCTCTTCGGCGGCGCGCGCAGTGCGGGATGAGCGCTTAAAGGCCTTCAGTGCACAGCTTCCAAGGGTTTAGGGTTATAGGGTTTAGGGCTTGGGTGGGGTTATATTCTATAAAGGTAATGGAAGATGGAAACTACTGTTTAGGATTTAGGGCTTCGGGTTTAGGATGTTCAGCGCTTACCCAGGCCCTCCTATGTAGCACCTGTTTGGGTGGTATACTGTAATCCAATGCATTACCAAAAAACCAAACAGACCCCACAGGGAACTACATAGGAGCCCTTCCCCCTTAAGTAGATAGAAAACGGGTATATGGCGATCGTATTACAAAATACCTAAAGCCATATTCTATCTACTGAAGGCACTATAGGACTGTAGGGTTTACGCTTCCAGTTTCCGCTTGAAAAAATGTTCGGCATGCTCGTGTGTAGGTCAAAGGTTCAGGCGGTTAGGGTTCAAGGGTTTAGTGTCCAGAAAATTCATCTACACCCTAAACTTCCTAAACCCTAAACCGCATCCCACCGAGTTCGGGTTTAGGATTTTCATCCTGGGCTGAAGTAGCTTTAGGATATTCATGCCGGTGCTTAGGAGCTTGTTTGTTTAGGGTTTAGTTTTCAACGCTGAGAATTTAGGATCGCAATCCCTCCGTTTCATCATAAATCCCGAAGTTCAGCAGAGTCAGAGGGAGAATGAATTGGATTGTATGAGGGGTAGCTAGGCAATCCCCCTGCAATGACACCCATCTTCCCCCTGTCATTGTGTATCCCCAAAGTACAGTCCCCTCAAAGAATACGGCCTACATGCTAAACCCCTTGGCTGACCCCGAGTATACTATCCTACCACAAATCTTGGGCCTAGGTATGTTGTAGCTTCCGTGAACAGTGAGACCCCAGCATTAACCCCTTTGGGACCACCCAACAATGGTACCCCTAGTTTTCGGAAATACTTAAACTATCGTCCATCAACTGTTTCGTGTTGATTTACGTCATCATCTCTGCATTCGGTCTACGTCAACGTCTACAAATTATTTCGTGCTCTCTTCACCAAGCTGGACGCTGCTGCCGGAAAGGAGAAGTCTACAGTAGCGCTGGGGGTTTGGATTCGTATAAGCGTCCCTGACTGAGTCCATGCATGTCTCCTGAACCCCCCCAAACCCAGCCTGAACCCGAAGGCCTTAACTTAAGCCGTGCTCACACTCACACCCGTTACCCTAAATGATGTGGTAGTTCCAATGTTCACTTCAATTTCTTCATATACCACTAACTATGTAATGCATATGAAGCCGCACGAACATTAGGACCCTCACTGAATCCGATATGTTAAACCCTATACTCTAAACCCTGCAGCGAAATGTCTTCTGAGGCGGACACGGCGCCCGCCGCAGCTGCGTAGCCCAATCCCAAGCCCATCAAGAGGCTGGACTGGCCACGTGAGATATGGGGTTTAGGGGACGGCTGTGGGGGTTATCAAGGGGGAGACTAGGAGTATATAGACTATGGGTTACATGGGATATAGGGCTTGGGAAAAAGATGTGGGGTGCAGCGGAAAGGTTTACCGGTTTGGGACTGGTATTTGGTACCCTCAGCCCTAAACCTTAAACTCAAGCCGATATAAAGTGGGCACCCGCGAATTAGTTAAGGAGGCGGGAGGGAATGTTTACTATCATGAGGAAAGTGTCAGGTCTCGAAGGGGGGCAGAAAGGATGGAGGGAAGCCGGGGAGGGGGGGACCATCATTGATCTTGTTCCGGGGAGGGGCATTATTATTATCATTGTTATTATTGCCAACTACTGCTACTACGACTGCCTTGGAGATGGGAAAGCCATTGGAAGGGGGGGAGATGTTATTAATATTTTGTCTTGGGGGGGCTTGTCACCGAGATGCTGGTGGGCCACGTCCGTGCGTCCTGCTCAGCAAAGGCTAGCAGAACATTGTGTAAATTCAGCGCATGTCGAAGATGTTTCCCCTTCAGCTTGGCATGCTTCTTCGAGGCCTCATGGCGCACCAGGTAGTTCCCTTCTTGCAGCTGCTCCTGCTGGTCGAAATGGGTGCAGAAAAACTTTTCGGCCGCGTGGTCCTCATCCTCGAGGAAGGTGTGGTTGAGGAAGGGTAGTACTCTCCTCACGATGTTCCAGCGAGTGTGCCTGGTAGACGCGGTAGAATTTCGGAACGAGTGGGGCCTGGGGCATTCCCTAGAAGGTCGTTGGCAGCCCAAATGTCCCGCGCCCACTTCACCGCGGGATGGGTGTAGAAAAGGCACAGGTGACCCCGCAGCCCCAGACGATCAGCCTGGCTGTAGAGCGGCCACAAGTCTTGCAAGTGGAGGGCCCCGCGCACACCCAGAAACGGGTAGGCCATTTGAAACGCTCTCTGGGCGTTGATCATGTCGCACTGCCAGGACATTCGCTCCCAAAGTTGGGTAGCAATGGCCTTGTTGACTCCAAACTCACTCTGAAGCCAGCTGAGGAATTGCGTGCCCTCGACCAGAAACTCGGCAGCAGCCCTTCGAGTTGGGTCTACGGCCATCCAAGCCGACGCCTTGCAGGTAGCCGGTGCCGAGACGCACGGACACGCCCGCCAGCCTCGTGAGACGAGCCTTCAAGCGCGGCTGAGCTGCAGCGTTGGGCATGGCCTCTGCTCGTAGGCGAGCGCGCGCTGCTGCACGGTCTTGATTCGCCTTAAGCTCAGCCCTGTGCAACACGTTCTGATACACGCGAAGCAAGTTCGAAGTGTGGCACCAGGCCGGGTGCAGAAAGAAAGTCCAGGTCAGTGAGTACACCTGAAAAGACGGCAGATGGAACCGGGCTGGGGGCGCCAGAAAGCTGGTAAGGGAAAGCTCGCACAACATCACCCAGGGCCACGGGACGCTCTGCGTGTCGCCAATGCGTCGCCACTCTTCCAGGAGCTTCTCGGTCACCAATTCAACGAACCGGCCTCGGGGAAGGCAACATGCTTCTCTAGGTGCTCGAAGATGTCCACTTCGTTAATTATTATTACTTGGGGGGAGGGGGCTCCCTTGTTATTATTGGAGGAGGTGGAATGTCAATAATGAATGGTTCCCCATTCCAGAATTATTCTTCTTCTTATTATTATGATTATTATATCTTATTGTTATTCAAGGGGGGATCATAATAATGAAATGCCTTCCCGAGGCTATCCAGATTCAGGGCCCTCTACTTTGCAAACCTCGACACCGCCCCCGCCCCCCATGGTGGGTGGCCTAGTCCAGCCTGACCATCCCACGTAAGAATCCAGCCTAGGTTGAGGCTTCATGCAGGTTTGTACCCCCTCCTCCCCTTCCGCCCCCCTCTCCGGCCTCCGCCCCCCTCCCCCCCTCCCCCACCCTCCCTCCTCCCCCTCCCCCCGTCTCCCTTGCACTGCGACGCAGCCCTGCTCCTTGAAGCGGTTCTACTGTTGCGGCTAACTCCTTCACTCAAGGCTGATGGACTAAGCCCAGCCAACCCCCTGCATGATGAAATGGTTTCCCATCCCACCACTATTATTTTGGGGGATTGGGGGGAGGGGGAATAAAAAAAATAAATGGCTTTCCATTTTAGTATTATTATGTGGGGGTAAAATTGCCGGGGTGTCTCAATTATTTCTCCGCGTGCCCCCTGCATGTAAACTCGAAATCAAAGAAGTGTTCCCAACTTGCCTTAAGGGGTGTCTCCATTATTTCTCCGCGTGCCCCCTGCATGTAAACTTAAAATCAACTAGGTATTCGCAACTTGCCTTAATCTCAAAATTTCAGAGTTTTGAGCGCAAAATGACAACCCCCCCAAACCCAAAGTAATGGTAATTAACCCTAAAGATCAAAGGTCTTAGATAATATCAGTAAGGGCCTTCATCCCTTACCGTTGATCGTAGATTTGTGTTTGGGTAATGCGTTGCTTACTGCGTTGAGCCTGAGGTATCGTCTCCGAACAAAAGGTGCTCGCAAGGTTACAGTCAGTTGTGGAAATTTCCTACCTAGGCACCTATTGAAAGGAACGAAGCGCACATGCTGTTACAGTATTTAGAGGGTTACTATCACAAAGTACCTGGTCATAACCTAGGTTGTTCCCTACCTTCCCAAAGGGTCCATGTAGCCATATACTAGATACCTGGGCCCTAAAGTAGTTCTGTGGGAGCCTCTTTGGGGCTTAAGTGTGTACCCCATACCTAGATGGACCCTTTGGGCTTGTTTCCTACATAGCAACCGCACCCTAGACCCTAAACCCTCAACCCTTAACCGCGTGCAACAAAGTTCTGGGAAGACTTGGGGCTTTTGTACTTGCAAAGGGGCCTTAAGGCTCCAAAGTTGGGGGAGGTATCTTTGGGTGGTTAGGTCGTTTAAAGGGTTTAGGGATTTAGGGTTAAAGGGCTTAGGGCTTAGGGGTATAGGGTTAGAGGGCTTAGGGCTGAGGGGTTTGCGGGTTTAGGGGTTTAGGGTTGAAGGGCTTAGGGTTCAGGGGTTTGGGGTTGAGGGCACTACGACCCCAACAAGAACCTCGGCATCCGCAGAATCATGGGCAAACCCGGACTTACTGCTATTGATGGACAAAATCCTGCATGACCCAATTTGCCCAGACCCTCCAACTACCCACTATTCCTCAATAAAGGGTACTAGGAAGGTTTCGGTACCTAAGCCTTCTGGGAAATATGGTAGTCTACGAGACTTAGGGTCATGCAGGCTTTTCTCCATGATCTGTATCAACATTTGTAGTGCATACTCCCCTCGGACCAGCGCAAGATGCTCCAGAAAGGGACCTCCGCCAAGAGGCAAACCCCCTGAACCCAGAGCCCTCCAAACTCAGAGAGAAAACGTAGGAAGAATACCCGGTAGTTTCCATGAATAGACCAGATCCCAATACAGACCACAATATACCAAATTCCTTATTATGGGGACCCCCCCCAAGAAAGGCCCTCCCCAATTGTGCAATTCCCCCACACGTTGACTCGGAAAGGAATACAGGCCAGGGGATTCCTAGGTACGATTGCAGTAGATCCGTGTGCTCTGACGTGGAAAGGAGGGCTTCAGGACTTGGGATTTTCGGGTTTCCGGGCTTAGCTGCCCCAAATTAAGCCCTAAACAATATAAACCCCAAACCCTAAAACAAGAGCCCTAAAACCCCCAAATCTACAGACAGCGAGCCCTCCAAGATCCTCCCTGCAGGCCCTGAACTGTCCAGAGTTTAGGGTTTGGGGCTTAGGTTTCAGGGTTCTGGGTTTATATGAGCCATAGTCTAAACTCCTAGAATGCCCCTTACTCATCCCCTATAGTAGTCCCCTATAAATTCTCCTACATAACCCCCTATAGCTCATACGGTTTAGGGTTTAAAGGCAGGTATATGGGTGGTTGTCAAAATTATGGTCCCTTTTTGGGTACCCTAAAGAGTAGGTGCCGTATTATAATAGGGATCCAAAAAGGGACCATAATTTTGACAACCACCCATATGATAGATATACAATGACCCCAGGACTAATGGCTCATACCCGGGGACCAGAGCTCCTGGATAAGAAGCTCAAAGGTGCCTACTTGGAGGCCCATGCGATTAGGGTTTAGGGTATAGGGTTTAGGGTTCCTGGGGCTTAGCAACTACTTATACCTGGGATTGTAAACCTACATATAAATGGGGAAACCCCTTAAGTCCACTTATAGGGATTTGGGGTAGGGTTATAAGCCTAGTTATATGTAGTTACGAAGTCCCATGGGCCTCCAAGTAGGGCTTAGGGCTACCTTCACCCTCCAGATGTAGATAGACGCAGCTTAGGGTTTAGGGTTATTCTCAGGCAGCTAAAAATAATGACGACTACCAGGACATCAAAGGGTTTAGGGTTTAGGGCTTTAGGGTTTAGGGCTTTAGAGTTTAGGGTTTAGGGCTTTAGGGTTTAGGGCTTTCGAGTTTAGGGTTTAGGGTTTAGGGCTTTAGGGTTTAGGGCTTTAGAGTTTAGGGTTTAGGGTTTAGGGCTTTAGGGTTTAGGGCTTTAGGGTTTAGGGCTTTAGGGTTTAGGAATTAGGGTCTGGGTTCTAGGATGCTCAACGTGTGGCAGTAGCGCTGACGTCGTTGAGGCGGCTTCTACCTTCACGGAGAACGCAACTTTCTGCTATTTAGGCTGCTGATTTTTGGCTAGGCTGTTTAGGGTTTAGGGTTTAGGGGGTCCCCTTACCCACGAAGAGTGGGCTGATGGAATACATAGAGACCCTACCCGTTGTCTCTTGTGGTAAGTATTGGTGGGCTTGGCGGGGCCTAAGACTCAGGAAAACCCTAAACCCTATGTAACACCAGTATAATGGTTTCCATTTTCTTTTCCATTATCCCAATATAACCCCAATATATCTCCGATACGTTCGGCCTGCATACAGTAGTCTCTATACACAGGAAGAACCTCAACATCAACCCAAACTGCTGGAGTCCTCGTTCTAGAAACCTCCAAATAGGGATCCCTGATTGTGGGAAACTCCATATACCCCAAAACATTCGCAAAAGTGGAGATTCCCAACTCTTGAACCCAAATGGGCTGTTAAGGACCCTACTTGGGGGGGCGCGTTACGTATAACCTACTCATAACTGTAACTATAACCCAATCACGCCCATGTTTCGGGGACGTAGGGTCATAGAATCGGACGATCAAGGCAATTTACAAAACATAGATCACAAGTAATTAGCCCGCTCCAACAAGTAGGAATCTTTCAGGCTTTTCAGGGGATTCCAGGGGTCCTGATTAGGGATTGTGTAGGGGAATGGTTTCAGGTAAAATATAAAGGGACCCATGTCTAGAGAACCCGAAGACCTTGAGAAGGCCATATGGTCTGCTACGAACGCCCCCCCATGTATGGGGTCCGGTCCGCTTAGGGTTTCCTTAAGATAGATTGGCTATATATTTTGGGTACTGCCCTCACTCATTAACAGTTGGAGAATATTTATAAGATAGTTGTATATAGCCCTTAATATGATTCCTAATATAGACTGTTAATGGGTGGGGGCAGGACCCTAGCTATATTACACATGCAACGCAAGTTGACCATAGCTGGGGACGTGCTTGCAATGAGGCTCTTGACCTTGGCACTCTTCTGCAGCCAAGGGTTTGGTGAGTTACTGTTGATGGATGAAATCTTGCACCACCAAAAGGGCCCTAAACTGCTGTAATTCCTAGGGCTCACGGACCTAAGGTGGTGCAAGATTTCCTCCATCAACAGTATAACTAGCAAACAAATGGCTAAGACTACAGGATCGTAGATCAGTGTATTTTGGGCTTAAATGCCGAGCGGATACTGATAGCTGCTAAGCGAAGTAGAGAAGCTCCATTTCATCCATAGCCTGAACTCTAAGTATCCCCCTTGATAACGCCCATGTTACTTCCCCTATATGGAGTTTACGTTGCTGTTTACGGATTGTGATAAAAGTAGCCAAACTTGTCCAAATGAGCAATAGTCCAAACTCCTTGACGGAGGTTCTATAGGGGATCATATAAGGTTTTAAGGGTTCAGGGTTTAGGGCCTAAACTTCATAAAGGGGATTATATAAGGGGAGTATTATAATGGTTATAAAGGGGGATACTTGGGGTTTAGAGCATGGCTCAGATGGTTCTAGTACGTCGGTGTCCGATTGTTTTTGTTTTATATCGGCTTACTCTGGGAAACAGAGTTCACGTCACTGTCTGCGGATAAAGCCTTCTAGCTAAACCTTAGCCTCATACCGTTTGGTGCCAGAAGCACGCGACCAGCATATTCGATCAACTGTTTGCACGAACAGCCCTGCATAGTTCCCTCCTTTAGACTATATCCCCTATATAATCCCAGTTTCCATTTCATTTTCAATTTTCTTTTCCATTTGATTGTCCATTATTAAGGGGGATACTAGGAGTTTAGACTATAACCCCTATAATCCCCCCGTCCCACAGATGAATAACTCTCCCATCACATATTAGGGCGAATATTCGTCTTGAGGTTGGTGCGTTTAGTGGTGTACCCCCAGCCCTAAACCCTAAACCCCCCCAAACCCTAAGCCCTGAACCCTAAACCCTGGACCTTACGCCCTAAACCCTAGCCCTAACCCCTGAACCCCAAGCCCATTCTCATGGGTACCTAGGCTTTCTAGAGGCCCGGACAGAACCTTGGACTGCAATCTTTCCCTTCACTCAACAGTCATACAACGAAGAGCTCATGGCAATGGTCTGCCTTAGGATTTAGGATTTAGGGCTCAGGGTTAAGGTCATGAGGGAACGGATCCCTTGTTTGTGACCTTTCCGGATTCCTTTACTCTCAAGGTTCTATCCCCTCATCCCCTCTGAACCTGAAAACTCCACACACAAGGCCCTCAACTGAACATTCCTGGGCCCAATGCTGTATGTAGGCACTTTCCTATGCCCTGAAAGCTTCACGTGGCCTCTACGACTGGAGCCACTGCCTTTCCAAGCGTTTATGATTCAGGATTTAGGCTTTTGGGTTCAGCCTGCTTCTTGTTAAGAAGGATTTCAGGGATGGATACAACAAAAACCCTAAACCCTAAACCCAAATTACAGCTACTGAAAAGTATTGCTGGGAGATTGCATAGGGACTGGTATTAGGGAATCCAGGCCTCCATTCACAACCAACAATAATCACTACTATTTGCTTAAGAACAACCCCAACAATATTCTTCCATATAAGGGTAATATAGGTATTTCTTTTAAAAATAAGGGTTCGTAAGCAAGTAGTAGATCAGTAAGTAAACCCTGAAGCCCACAGCCCCTGTTCGCAGTTTCTACTTGGTTGAACCTCGTTTTGACCCATCTAATTTGTTCAGTCGAAGCCGACGGCTCTGAACCTACACCTCAAATCCTACTGGCTCAGGTTTAGGGTTTAGGGGTTAGGGTACATTTAAACGCTGGGATACTATTCAGGAACTTAAGCCAAGTGACAAGAATGTATGGACACGTAGCATACCGCTCATGATCATTTAAGTTCTGCAATAGCAACCCGGAACAGACTGCCAGAAGCAACAAGCACCGCTGAAGCACTGTCCATCTCTACTCTTGGAGTTAGCTCGCGTGAGTATTTGCATCCTCGCGGTTGGATACATGGATACACTCCTTAAGAGGTGTCTCGCCTGATGCCCTAAACCCTAAACCCTAAAACCCCACTAACCCATGCTAGTGTGCAGATCTACAGTTTCTTCTTCTGCTGCTCTTCTAGACAAAGGTGATGGAAAAGATGTTGCAGCGCCTGAGGCCTTTAACACATTTGGGCATTACAGTGCTTAGCGGGCATAGGCTTTGGGCGTCCTATAGGTGTTGCAAGACTTCGTCCATCAACAGTACATAGAAGGCACAATACCCTAAACCCTACACCCTATTGTCTTTCCCTAAGGGTCCAAGTACCTAATAATCATATATTAACCCAAAACCTGTACTATGATTACTATTACCCAAATCCCAAGTACCTAAATATTGGGTACATGGACCCTCTGCGTTTCAGTAGATGTCCCATGGAGCTGCTCAGAATTATCATTGGTTGGTTTAGGGTTTAGGGTTGAGGGCAGTATTTGCTAGGCACCACACCATTGAAGTGAGAGTCTGACAAGGAAACGTAATGTTGACAAGTGACACATGAGTGACCACGTCTCACCTTCTATGAGGCTTATTCTCTAATGTGCGCCTGTTTAGGATATGGAGGTTTCCATATATCAGGAGCCCATACAATTATAAGCCTTATTGTGGGATCCATGACCCGCAGAAGGGAGACCCCAATTTCTGGGAATCTTTGTCCCCACAAACCACCATATAATCCAGTCTCCACTTCATCTTCCATGCTCTTTTACTTTTGGTTGCAGTATGCTGGAGCCAAAAACCGGGACGCCATTTTCACAGACCCCCATGCCCTACTAAACCCCCATGGACACCTTGAGAGGTAGCCCATATACCATGGCGACGATATGTTAACTTGAGTCCCACCCCAAAACCCGAAGCCCAAAACCCCTTTTCCAGGTTCGCACGCCTCTTTTGCCCAGCGCCCATCAGAACATTTGACCACATTAGGGCCCAGAAAGTCAAGGGATGAGGCTTTATAGGGTTTAGGCTTTAGGGTTTAGGGTGTAAGGACCACAATAATTGGCGAAACAACTCCTTGAACTTCAAATGGTAGAGCTTGCACGTCTGGAAGCATCATGCTGGCCCAAAGCCAAAGCACTCAAAGCAATACTGTAGAAGTCTGAAGAGGTAACTAGCTTGTTCTGCGCCGGCCTTACACGAATGAATGTCAGTACAATATGGCTCGGGAAGATGCTGAAATCCCATGATTTTAATTCGATATTTGCCGCATACACGCCAAACTCACTCTGCCCCCAGAGACATAGACATAGAAAAAGGAGGGAGAGAGAGAGATAGACAGATGCATCCAGTGTGTATATAGATGTGTACTTTTCTCTCCCCATGAACCCCCCCTGTATACATGTAGTTGTATACCCTTACAATCTCTGTGTATATATACATACACATGCACAAGTATATGTATATACGTTTCCCCATATGACCCCTACACAAACCTGTGTCCTCATATAAACCCTATTTCCTGAATCATCTAACCTCTCACCGCTGAACCGTCCCCTACCTTACAGCTAAACCCTCAACCCCAAACCCTATACACCTTAAACCCTAAACTCGAAACCCTAAACCCTTAACACATGCCTCTGCATAGGCCGCAGGCGTTGCAACCTTCGGCGCGCCTGGCAAAAGATATTTAGCAGTGTTGCTGTTGAGGAACCCGAAACCCTAAACCCTAAACCGTTCGGGCTTAGGGCTTAGGAGCTGTTGAACTTAAGATAAACCACCTCAAGCCCACATGCCCGAATAGGCCCCAATGGACCCCAAGGGTCCCTTCTGTAGTAGGGTTTTTGTGGGTCCTGGCAGTCCTTAATACGAAGTTTGGGCGTGGGGAGGCTCCTTTAGCTGGGTTGCTGTTAAAGAACTTAAATTAAGTTGCCATAATGGGTATGTATAGTAAATCATAGCGCTTCCCCAATGTAGTAACTTAAAGTTAGTTCCTTAACAGCAACCTAGTTTTGGAGAGGGCCCTTGTCAACCGTACTGTATGACCTAGGGAAACTTGGAATGAGAAATGCCCGTCCTTAAGTGTCATCAAACGTCCCAAGGAGGATAAACAGGTTTCTCTGGTGCCCTGAACACTGAAACTAAAGGTAGGATTTTTTGGCAAAAGCCTAGAGAATAAGCCTGCCAACCGAAAACGCTAGGCTCTCAACCTTCATTCTTTGGTGAGCACCCCTTATCTTCATCCTCCCCTACCCTAAATCTTAGCACTGAAACTCAACGAACAAAAAACACGCAAAGTGGCCTGCAGAAGGAGCCACGAATGCAGAGGCCAGGGAGGCAAGAGAAGCCAACACCACAAGGCCTAGGGTTAAGGGCTTTTAGTTTTTGATTTGGGTTTATACCTGGATGACTGTCCGATACCTCAGGTACCTTCTAAGAATATACCAGACGAAGTAGCCTAACACTGGGCAGGGTATGGCTTTTCAGGTTTAGGGCTGACTTAGTCTTTGGGGCTTATAGGTCTTGGAGGGTATCGGACATGGGATTTTAGGGATTCTGGTTTCGGGAAGGGTGGAAGCCTAAACCCTCAACCACAGCGTCTCGGGCTACGACTCGGTGATTGCCGCAAATTCCCGGATTGGGCGGACGCATATGATTAACATGCTAAACCATAAGCCCTAAACCCCGAGCATCCTGGTAGTATACTACCGCGGTTTAGGGTTTATAGGGCTTATACATTGCGGGTTATGCCCATAGTATTTTGGGATCTAGCGGTTTCAGTTGAAGAGCTGGGGGTGTAGGTCTTTAGTTTTAGGAGCCTGCAGTTCGCCAGGATGGTACAAATCAGTAGCCCCAGAAGCCATCTAAACCCTTAACCCTAAAACCCTAAACCCTAAAACCCTAAACCTAGTAGTCCCAGGAGCCAGGGGTGCAAATAGTGGGCTTCGTTGAGCGCATAGATGCTGCCTGACCCTCTTCAAGCATGTCATTTCTACAGGCATGCGTGACTTGTGCGCGTCCCACCGAATAGCTTTCATGACTGAGTGACGTACTCAGCATAGACACCTCCTAAACGCTAAACCCTACACCCTTAACCCTACACCCTTAACCCTAAACCCTTAACCGACTCCATTTCCAAAGCCATGTGGCACAAAGATTGCAGCAAAACCTCTTCATCGCTCCGCCTAATATTGAACTCCCCCCCCAACCCTAATCATGAATAAAGAATACCACAATGAGAGGCTTTAGTAATTACCAGAGACGTGGGGATTATTGCCACGGGAGAGGATCAAAAAAAGCTGGAAACAGGCGACTTGATTATTCTGCTCAAGGACCTGTAGGGTTTGCCTAGAAAGCCAGGTAGCCCACAATGATATAACTACTTTCCCCTCTAAATTCCTACCCTAAACCCTAAACCCTTTGGACTCCAATAGCCTATTTTTGTTCGTACCTAGGCCTTCTAGGTAAGGTTTTGAGGTGCTTCGTTCCCATGAAGCTTGCTTCATTGGCAAGTTCAGCAGCTGCAGCTGTAAAAGCATTGGCATTTCGGAGACCTAACCATGAGATGAATTAGAATACCCAGGGGCAGATAGGGTTTAGGGTTTAGGGTTTAGGGGATCACGTAGGGCCCATGTGTATGTGTCATACTTCTAGAAACAACTCGCAGTTTTCCCCCTACTATCTCTCTCGATACTACACCACTCCCCGCCCAAGGTTCCCCTTAAATGAACTTGAATCAGCCATAGTTATCCCTGAAATAAGACATACTTATCCTTAGATAAAGCTATTCAAGGGGAAAACTTGTGGTCGGGGGCGTATAGGGAGTTTAAGGATAAACTCGGAACCCTAATGATGTAATGGCTTCCTTTTTCTTTTGCATTCCCCTATAGAGGGTTTCCTAACATTAGGGGTACCTTTTTGGGGGGGTCGCCATAATACGGATTATGGTATATTGGGGTCTATATTGGGTCCCCTTGTATTGGGAAACTACCATATACCTCGAAATAGCCTAAGCCCTGAACCGGAATCCCTAAACCAGAATGTTTTTGTGAGGGGGTTGCCTGATTCGTGAAACAAGGGGCACATGCACCGACGGAAGCGAGTGGACAAGTAACTTTGCAGCATGGGCTTAATAGCTCATCAGCGATGGGCTACCTGACACCCGAAACCCTAAACCCCAAATGGTTGGGGGTTGGGTCTCACATCCTAAAATCTGAATGGCTTTTGCGTACCTCAATGTCGATTTTTTGGACCCTTAGGGTTAGTAGGACTTGTAAAAGTTTGCTACATGGCAACAGCTGATACTGCCCCTATCTTCGCTGCACAGAACTGACTACTTCATCCTTACATGGTTTCACTTGCCGGCCCGGAAACAGGACTTCGAAATCGAAATACATCAAACTTTTCAACTGCCCAGACCCCATGAGGATGTAGAAACTAGAGCCCCCATTAGGTTACCCGGGGTAATTTCTAGGACCCCTCAATTGGGATTTAGTTTCTAGATCCGCCCAGGGGTCTGGGTAGGCTGTGTCTGGAGTTCATGCAAACTAAGCAACGCTGCGAACCAAACCTATCAACCTACAAAAATTGGGAATCTGGGTTTAGGGTTCAGGGTCTAGGGTAGCTTACGCCGCTTTGATTGCGGATGTACAACAATGATGTAGAATAGGCATCCACTAAGCACCCATCCCTGCCTGAGGGGTCAGGGGGATTAAGTAAGAATGTTTGGCGGTTTCCCAAAATTATGGGTACCTTTTTAGGGGTCCCCATAATAAGGATTATGATATATTGGGGTCTATATTGGGGTCCCCCTGTTTTGGGAAACTACCATTTAGAACATCCTAGAAGCCACGCAATTACTCCAGGTATCCCAATCGTTATTGTACTACCTACAAGTATTGTTAACGTACTCACTAAGCTTCCCTGAGTCAACCCTAAACCGCAAACCCTAATCCCTAAAACGCGTTACCGGCCATGCGCCGGACGGAAGGTCATCTTTGGCGAACAGGCTTCTGACCTGGGAGTCTAGTTTACGCTGGGCCGATGTAAGTTTCATATAAGGTTATACAAGGATGATATAGGGGTATATAGGGCTTGTACAGAGCTTAGGGATAATTCCACAAGTAATGGAAAATCAAGTGCAAAAAGATGGAAACCGGGCTTTACATTTCTCAAGAACTGTACGTTTAGAGGGCGATGGGATATTACCTGGTTACAACTTGAGCTTTGCCCCAGCTAGAACTTCAGGTTTTAAGGCTTAGGGTCTATAGTCCCCCTTGAGTAGGTAGAATATGGCTTTGGGTAAGAAGATCCCCATATACCCCATATTCTATCTACTAAGGTGGACTATGAGGCTTAAGGATTCAGGTCATGGGGTTTCGGAGCTTGAAGGGCTCGGTTTAAAGCTGCCGAGATTCAGTATGCATTGATTTGGAGCCACCCTAAACCCTAAAACCTCAACCCTAAAACCTTAACCCTCAACCCTAACCATAAAACCTAAAAGGGTACAAATGTTAAGGTGTACAGAGTCCACTTTACCTTGGACACCGTCTGGATTGCCCTTATCCTTGAACCCGCAGCCCTGAGGGTTCAAGAAGCTAAATTTCACGTATGTGAGACTTGCAGGATTGCTTCTATATGGGTGGTTGTCAAAATTATGGTCCCTTTTTGGGTCCCTAGTATAATACGGGGCCTAATACGGGGCCTAATTGAGGGGACCCCAAAAAGGGACCATAGTTTTGACAATCCCCCATATAGCTGAGGGACAGACTCCTGCATAACCCTAAGTGTAGCATACTACCAAAACTCCCAGGGATAAGGTATATCGGGTCATGCAGGATGCAGTCCATCAAACGCAAAGATGCCTTGGGGCCTGAACATATACTGCTTGAATACTTGGACATGGGTAGCCCAGAAAAAACCTTACATTCAGCCCTTAGAAACAGAATTCTGAATAAGCCCAGGGGAACGTATCATCACTACGAACTACCGAATAACCTCTGCAATCCCCATGACTAAATTGATCTAATTACTCAGCCCCCCTGACCGTTCAAGCAGTGATTCAGCCTTTACTTGCAATCTGTCCCAACCCTAATCCTCTCCCCCCAACATTCAACCCGCCCCCACCGCCCTAACATCACATATTCCCAATTGTGGCATATTGTAATATCTTGAGAGTAGTGAATGTTAATTAGGGCGGGCAATATTTGGAGGGAAGAAGTCCCTAAACACTAAACCCTCAATTAAACCAAAGCCCCACCGGGCTTCTCTATGCTTGAAGACGTTACGGACCCTGGAGATATCTGGGGTCAATCCCCCACCCAGTAATGGGTACCACAAGGGACTACTGTAGGCACATTGAGGCCCTACTATCTCCATATTAAGGAGCGATTATTACAGGGGGAATTGACCTAAGAGACATGTGGGGATTGTACACTGGTTCCACCCGAAAGACTGGGTTGCTGTTAAGGAACTGAAATTAAGTTACTATATTGGGGAAACCCTATTATCTACTATATATACCCATTCTGGTAACTTAATTTGAGTTCC
>CAJNIZ010044742.1:33935-48309 GCA_905231905.1 Symbiodinium pilosum
GGGTTTAGGATTTAGGGTTTCCAGACTCATAGCTGTTCTCTTGGAGCTGCGCGACTTCGAAGCCTGCGATTCTTTGAAAGTAAAGGCCCCGCAGTATACCACAAGACCCCAAAACGCCCTATGACGCGGTTCTCCGGACAAACCTGTAGGATCCCAAACTCTACATTCTGTACCTTTCCTCTGAAACCCCAAAACCTAAATTCCAAGTCCCATCTACCCTCTTCTTAGCCTTCTTCATCGACTCCCTGGCCCGAATGACTGAAGCCTAGAACTGAAGAACAACGCGACAAGATCATTATTTCCTCAAAGGGTCCACATATACAACCATTNNCCCATAATTCCTTCTATAGTATGGTATTTAGGGGCCTAATTCCCTAATAGTTGTATATATGGACCCTCTAGGTTCTCAACACTGACACTGGTGTGCCCACTACGGAAGGGAAACTATCCCCTGAAGTAGGACCGACTTGAAAGTCTCAACTAGGGTTTAGGGTTTAGGGTTTAGGAATTAGGGTTTAGGGTTTAGGGTTTAGAATTTAGGATTTAGGGGTTTAGGGTTTAGGGTTTAGGGCTTAGGGTTTAGGTTGGGTCATTCCCCTCCCAGTAACTGTCCTTAAAGGGGCCTTGTTAAGGGGGTTCTTATAACTCCTATAACCCATTGTGGTAACAGTTACTGTTGAGGGGAATGACCCCAGGTCTAGGGTTTAGGGTTTAGGGATCCCAGGCCCAAGGCTAAAAACCTCATGCCCAGGCATACCTACACAACCGCACCGCACAGGGTCCAAGTACTCAATGTTTATATACTCCCCCCAATAGAAGAAAGCTTTGACCCAGACCCCCTAAAGGATCCAAAAAATGGAGCCCCCTAACAATCCCCTAGTCTAGTTTCCCCAATGTAGTAATGATTAGTAATGGGTTCATATTTGGAGGGTTCCATTTTTTGGATCCTTAAGAGAGTTGCCCAGAGCTGCTACAGCTCCTCTGTTTGGAACTCCAGGATCTGCGATGGGGGGGCGGCAGAAGGACAGTTGGGGCACAGCTGAGGGCTTTAGGCTTTGGTATTCAGGGGTTTAGGGTTTAGAGGTTAAGGGTTGAGGGTTAGTTAGGGCTTGCGGGCATTTTTGTTTCACCAGCTGCTGGGGTGGGTGGCTACTCAAGGGCCTACATCATTGGAAGAAGGTCTAAGGGTGTATATGCTGCGCATAAAATGCACCAAGCCAAGAAACTATTCACCCTAAGGGTCCATGTACTCAATAATCATATACTGACCCTAGACTGTACTACAATTACTATTACCAAAATCCCAAGTACCTTATTCTTCGGTACTTGGACCCTTTGGGTCAGGCTTCTAGAGTAGTTGGAGGTTCTTGGTGTAGAGCCATACCTCCCTAGGGCCCCTCCTGTGGTTGTACCTAAACCCTAAACCCTATGCCCTAAACCCTAAACCGTAAACCTTACACCCTAAACCCTATAGGGTTTAGGGTGATAAGCCCTAAACCCTAAGCCCTTAACCCTATATCCCGGGTCCCCTCCTACTTGGGCAAAAACCATCTTTGAACCTCCCAGTATGGTGTCAGGTTGAAGTTAGGGCTCAAGGGCTCCAAATTCCTGATGCAGGTAGGCTGCTGAAGCTTACCTTAACAGACGCTGGATTCAAAGCCTTGCGGGTTTAGGTTTTAGGTTTAGGCTTCAGGGCTTAGGATCTGGGAGTTGGTTGCGAGCTTGGAGGTTAACTTTCATAGACGCCTGGCTGATGATTGGACGTTTTGGAGTTAATGTTAAAAGCCCTGGGCTCAGGCAATCTTTCGCGAAGTCATGGTAGTCTAAAGACTTCCTACTAACCCCTCAAGCACTCCCCCTAAGAGATCTTCTACATTGAGGGACGCATTTACATTTTCTTGGGCAGACGAGGGTGTTTAACATTAGTATGAGGGATTAACACTTTCCAGGTTAGCAGACCTCGTATGAGGCCTTTGTTAGCAAGTTCTCAGGTGTTGGCCTTTTGAAGTTAAGGGGGATTATCCCCACGAATGGAAAATCAACTGGAACAGACAATGAAACATGACATGGAAACAAAGACTTTATGGTAGTTCCCCTGAATAGGGAACCCCAATATAGACCCCCAAATCCTATAGTCCTTATTATTGGGACCCCAAATTACCCCCAATTTTGCAAGCCCCCCTTTTTTGGATGCATACATAAGTTGATCTTGGTACCCCAGCCCCAGTGATTACTATGGCTGGCCTTGCTGTGTGCCGCAGAAGTTATGGCCTCGTAAGCTGGCGCACGCAGAGGGTGCACCTGCTCTTTATGGGTGTAGGGTAGTTTGGGGTTTACGTTTGAAGCTTAATTAGGGATTGGGGTTGTGGTTTTAGGCTTTAGAGTGCCGGTTTTAGAGTCTAGGATTAGGTTGAGAGTTTTTGGTTTTCGGTTTAGGGTCGAGGGATTAGAGTTGAGGTCGTCGGGTTTAGGTTAGGTTAGGCACCCACCCCACTGACAGTTACCACCAAAGATAATGGCAATTGTTTGTTGGGGGTCCCTACCATATTTACTCTTGGTATACCACTCTTACTGACTGAGGGACTAACCGGAGCTTCAGGTTTTCATGAAGGATTCGGAGCTAAACCCTAGACGAAACCATAAACTGCTAAACCCTACGCCCTAGATCCTAAACCGGTAAAACCTAAGCCCTAAACCCTAGATCCGAAACCCCTTCCCAAACCCTGAACAGTAAGTTCGAAATCCTAAGAGCTAAACCCTCTACCCTAAACCCTCAATAGTAGTTTCCATCTTATGTTCCATTGTCCCAGTATGGTAGTTTCCCAGAATAAGGGGACGGCCCCCAATATAGACCCCAAAATACTATAATCCTTATTATTGGGGGCCCCTAAAATGGTACCCCTAATTTTGGGAAACTCCCATATAACCCCAATATACCCTAAACTCTAAACCCTAAACCCTAAACCCCAAACCCTAAACCCTAAACCCCAAACCCCAAACCCTAAACCCTAAAAATATACCCCTTGTGTACCACCTATAAACTCCCAGCCTCAGCAGAGTCCCAAGCTGTGGTCGCAAGGCCCTCCGGAGGAAAGCCTCCAAACGCTCAGGGTTGAAAAGCCCTAAACCCTAAACCCCTAAACCCAAACCTTACTTGCAGGGTTAGGGAGCCCAGGAAGTATTGGGTTTAGGGGTTGAGGGTTTGGGATTTAGGGTTCAGGGCTTAGGGTTGGGGTTAGGGGTTTAGGGCTCAGGGCCTAGGGTTTGGGGTTTAAGCTTTCGAGTATATTTACAAATCGTATAGGGTTCAGGTCCGAAGTTTTGTGTGGAATTTGACTATTCATCAACTGTCGCTTTTGCCTTATAGAGTTTGCGCTTGCATCGGCTTGAGGGTTCTGGGTATAGGGTGTAGGGTTTAAGAGTTCGGGCTTAGGGTATAGGGTAAGAGGTTTAGGGTTTATTGGCTAGTCAGTTGATAATGGGGATGACTGGCATTGACAATTCTGCGACTTCCAGCGGTGATATGTATACTTGTTAGTCCCTCTGATCCTGCACGTCCTGCTTATGGATAAAATTCTGCATGACCATGCATATTGCATACCTTCATATTGGAAGTCATGCAGCATTGTGTGTATCAAGCGTACCTGGGGGACTACATCAGAAGTGCTCCTGGCGGGGGTACACCAAGTAAGATAGTACGGACCAAAGCAGGACCAAAGGAGGAGTATAACTTAGTCTCTACGTGGGAAAGCGGCCCGAACAAACATACCCATGCGAACATGTCATCATATATCTTACACACTTCTTACCCTAACACGACCCTAACATGCTAGACAAGTGGATGACCACGTGCCTAAACCCTTCACCCTATACCCGAAACCGCGTGTTGTGGCCGAGGTTGAGGGATACGATCTCCTGGTGTAGGGGATACATTCTCGCGTCCGCGATATCGAGGTTAGTATGTACCGAAACATGGTCTCATGCGTCTAGGTTCCCTGAAGCCCTGGTAGAAACTATAACTTCAGTTGACTCGCAGGATTAGATAACAATTTCTTTGAGCAACTCAGGAAGCTTTGAAGAGGGGGACGGTGCTGGAGGCTATTCCTTCGGGAGGAAACAACTTTAGATCGTGATGGTAAGGCACGTCAAGCTTGGGACTTTACATGGGAAACCCTTGAAATGACAAGCACTAGAAACAGGGTCATATGCACTTCCGGAACTAGCCGGAATACAAACCCTGTGAGGCAAATAGGGCAAACAGACCATCGACCTTCCAAGGCTAATTGGGGAGTTTCCCAGGAATTTCGTCGGCCCCCCTGCATACTCTCTTCAAAATTGACCAAATACGAGCCCGAACCCCTACACGTCTATCCCTATCAAAATCCCGCTGACCCGATTGCTGGATACTTGGGCCCTCTAGGATTTACCCACCACCCATCCTCTAAGACCCAACAGCGGAAGCCACAAGCAGTAAGACCACATGCTCTAAAGCGGGTCCTGAGTATCCATAACTTAATCTTCCTCACTGTGCTTTGCTCTAAATCAAATAATACCGATTAAGCATCATGTCCAAATGCTACTTGATATGTGGCATCCCGGAAGTACGGGCCCCCCAGTATGGACCCCGATCCCGATGCACAACAATCCTTAGTAATCGGAATTTCCCCCAAACACGGTGGCGCCTTTTTTGAAACCCATATACTCCCATAAATGTATATATATATATACATATATACACGTGTATATATATATATATATCCCCTTTATAAATTTATAAACCCCTTACCGGGGGTTCAACATTTAAAACTGCTGAAAAACAGTTGACATATGCTGTAGTTGGATAAAGGTCAGAAAGGGAACATTCAGGCGTTGTTACCAACAACCCCTATACACACCAAGTATAAGCCCAGCTTCCATTCCATTCACCACCTTCCTTTTCCATTTATACTCCAGTTTTCTAGTTGTCAAGGGTCCTGCACCCTTGAATCCTAAACCCTGCGTATGTACATAAATAACCCTCCATACCCCTGTAGAAGCCCGTGTAAAGTATATGCTACAGGACCAAAATTATGCTACCAAAATTGTCTTGATGAAGCATGCTTCCCCCTAGATCCCTCGATTCTTCCTTCTAGACTCACTGACCCAGTTCGCACAGGACCCCTGAACAATTTCCTCAAGTTGACACCTCTAGATCAAACCCGAATCCCTAAATCCTAAGCCCTAAGCCCCTCAATCCTAAATCCCAAGCCCGAAATCATGAACCCTAAACTTAGTCCACATTACCCTAGGAAGAAAAAAGGATCCTTTTTGCATAAATATAAGGAATCCCATATGCCAAAAAGTATAAAGGATCCCTAACATTGATCAAGTAAACCCAGGCCTTCAGCTCGAGCCTCCACTGCCGCAGAAAGCCTGGATTGGCCCAAGACTGCGAGGTCGTTCAAATTAGAAACCCAGCACCCCACAACTCTAGGACTTACGTAGGGTTTGACGTTTAAGGTTTCGGGTTCGGTCTACTTTCTTCTCAACTCCTGCCACTTTGGGATCAAGGAGCCCAGCATTCTAAATCGGCATTCCAAGTAGGTAGGCTCAGAAAGGTTGGGGCTTAGCGGGAGTTGGGGCTTTGACGGTCTCAGTGTGGTCTAGGGCTTAGGGGGGCTTAGTGGGGTTGAGGGCTTAAGGGAGCCCTAGTGAAGTTTAGGGTTCGGGGGGGGCCTAATTAGTTGAGGCATGGGGCGTTTATCTTGGCGGCTTCAGATGGCGAGAGAACTGCGGTTGGATCCTTTTGCTGAAGCAACCCCCAACCCCAAACCCTGTATATGTACTTATGGACCCAGGTTTGCCGATCAAACGATCGTCGTGTGCACGTGTGGTCACGGGTGGACACTGCTGCCGGGGAGGCCTGCTGAGATGGCCTCTGGATTTGTGAGGTGAATCCATGTTACTGTGCATCCGGGGGGACTTTCAAGAATTGGCCTGGCTGGAGGCCCATCTCGCGGTCCTCGCAGGTACTTGCAGAGCGTGCCCAGCTTGCAAAGTATGACGCCTCAACATCTTTTGTGAGTCCTTCGAGAGTCAGAAAGGGAGGCGGTACTTTTGAGCTGAACTTTGCGGTAACTATTGAGGTCACCCGCTCTTTGATGACAAGCTCGGAGGTCTTCGAGTTGTGGGCTCCATGCCTCAAGGCTTCTGTACCAGCTTAAGACATTCATTCAGGTCTCTACGTTATTGGAGATGAGCAATTTCTGGAAAACAGCGCTTCCGCAGCCTGATGCCATCCAACTTTGTAAGAGCATCCCAGACCCCCAAAAATATCCAAAAAAAGGAGCCCCTCCAATAAGAAACCATTACTAGGGGATTGTTAGGTTTAGGGTTTAGGGTTTTAGGGTTTAGGGTTTAGGGGTTTAGGGTTTTAGACTCTTGGCGCTGAGGGCAGCTGCAATGTGACTAAAGAGTTTTTGTTCAGGCTGTAGCCAGGTGAATTTTAACAGAATTTCAGATCTGAGCTATACAGTCTCAACTCCTAGTATCCTCCTTAGGCACCCCTATAAAACCCCCTATATATATATATCCTTTATATAAACCCCCCTTGACGTAGTTTAGACTATTGCTCTTGTGAATCTATCCCTGCCATTGGTCTTCGCTACCGGCTGTCTGGATGTCACGCAGATTTGTGTGTTGATTTACCCAGGCCCCCTGAAGGATTCAGAAAAAGGAACCCCCCAAATAATCGCCTAGTTTCCCCCATGTAGTAATCTGTTCATATTGGGGGGAGGAGGTCAATTTTGGATCATTTATGGGGTCTGGGTACATTGTTGATGAATGTTTGGGTTTGCTCATCTGATGTTTAGGGTTTAGGGTTTCAGCGGTTTAGAGGCTCAAATGATTACAATAGTTGGTTGACAATGAAAGAGAGAAACAAAGCTTTTCAGATAGGGCTCGGGGTAATGGTGATATAATGGGATAATGGAAAAGACACTACATTTTAGGGTTCAGGGTTTAGGGTTGAAGTCCCAGGCCGCACCAGCAAGGCCTACTTTAATCAGCCATCAGCTTGACAGAGCTGAAGCTCCAGCTCTCTGCTAACTTGTTCCAAGCCTATACAATACTTAGGGTTTAGGTTTTAGGGTCTCCTTATTCTAGCCCTGTCAAATACTCAGGGTTTAGGGTTGAGGGTTTTGGGTTTCTGCTGACAAAAATGCTTGTCCTAACCGGAAGCTTCCACAAGGAGATTCTGACGTTGCAGCAACCCTGAAGTTTCTGATGTAAGTTACTTCTCCCCTGCACCCAGTAGGTGGTATGGGGGTTATATACGGATGATGGAAAAATGGACACTGCCGGGATTATAGGGTTACGTAGGGTTATATAAGGATTATAGGGTATATATGTATTTATATATATATATATCAGTATATATACTGTAGTATTTATCGGCAGTACATTCACCCCGCACCCTAAACCCTGCAGGACCACGTAAGCCCTGAAGCCATAACCTTATGGCCGAGAGCCCAAATTCAGAAGCTGGAAATGCTGAACTGTTAAACTCTAACTCCCAAATCCTAAAATTTCCCCAAACCCTTAAAACCCCAAACCCTAAACCCTAAACCCCAAACCCTACACCCTTGAACCCTAAACTTACCGAGGGGCCACTTCACCAGCATCAGGCTGTAGCATTGCGTCGCACCCAGGGCCCAAGCAAGGTTGCTCAGCTCCAGCCTATGCTTCTAAGTTGGGACCCGTGGGCCCTCCGATTCCGCGCATTTAGGGTTTAAGGTTAAGGGTTTCGAGCTGTTAAAGCTAGATTTCCTTAGGATGAACCCTGAGCCTGCTCTTGAGGATTCTAGGCCCCAGCAAGGTATGTTTATGCTAAATACTAGCTACATAACGTGTGCACATAGGTGTATACTTATATATATACACACAAAATTATGTGTACCACCTATATATGGAAATATATATATAGATAGATAGATGTTAGGAGTTTGTCAGGTTTGCGTGTTGAGTTTGTTTGCAAGCTTGCCGGCCTCTACACTAGATCCCTGCTATTCCGTGCACCGTTCAAAGGATCCCAAAAGGGACTCCAAATCCTAAACCCTAATCTGAAGCTTGGGGTTTAGGGTTTAGGGGCCCCTCCCAAACAGTTGCATCAGGAGAGATTGAAGTTGCATAAGATACTATAACCCACAGCGGAATACAATCTTACTCCATTTCGCGGCCAGTATACTAGTAACTCCATCTAAAGCACCCGAACCCCATTTCCACAGTCTTGTCCATTTGATTCGCCTTTTTGGGGGGCAACATGGCTAACCCTAAAACTTAAACCTTCAATCGAAACCCTAAGCCCTGATCCACCAAAATGGCATCCAAGGATCGGCTTGAACTCGAGCTTCATAGCCTGGGCAGCTGGTGCCTCTGAAAGGCGATCCTGTGCCATTTGGGTTTTGGGGTTCGGGGTTTGGGATGTAGGGTTCAGGGCTTGGGCTTAGGGTTTTAGGATTTAGGGTTCTGGCGGACTAGTTGTGCGCAGGGAATGGCAAACCGAATGGAACAGAATATGCAACATGAAATGTAGGGTTTATGCGGAGGTTTTAGTGTGTATGGTTAAAGATTGACTTACTGGGTGTTTGTAAGGAATGAAAGAACAGAAGAGAACATGGAAATCACTATTTTACCGGGGGTCGTAGCAGGGCTACTATACTTAGAGCCTCAGAATACTTAGTAAGCAGGATAAGCATGGGGCTAGAGGCAGGCTAACCCCCAAATCGGTGGACTTTTAGCCCCGTTTAGAACCTACTTACTTACTCCTCCAATTCTGTAACTAAGGACCCTAAACCCTAAACCCTAAACCCTAAATCCTCCATTCCGTAAAGCCCTAAACCCTAACACCCAACAGCCAGTAATGAAGCAAAGGCTCCACAGTGCTCATGGCTGTACGATGTCGGGCTTACCTGTAAACTAATTTACCTGCAAGTTCGTATCCCCTCGTACTCAGCAATTGTAAGCCCTGAACCCTAAACCCGCAAACCAGCCCAATAATCTCGAATCAAGAATATTTGTCAAATCATGCGAGAGATCCATGTATCACTTAATGTATTTTCTGAATTAAAGCGTGATGGGCATTCTGAGTCAGCAAAAACCCTATAGACCCTAAACACTATAAACCCTAAACCCCCATTATATCTAAACCCTAAACCCTAAATCTTAAACTCCAAACCCTAAACCCTGAACTTCAACATCAAAACCCTAAAGCCGTGCTCCCCCGAGCCCTACCCCCTCCTCGCAGTGGACCAGAGTCGCACATCTCCGCATCACGTTCGACAGCCTCAGACGGCTGCTCAAAATTAGGGTTTAGGGTTTAGGGTTTGAGGGTTCAGGGTTTAAGGGTTTAAGGGTTTAGGGTTTAAGGGCTTAGGGTTTAAGAGCTTAGGGTTCAGGGTTTAAGTGCTTAGGGGTTTAAATCCCAAAGCCTGGTTACCCAGAATCACGGGCTACTTTAGCCCAAGGTAAGGGGAAATTAGGGGAACGTAGATTATACCAGGTAGGGTTTAGGGGATAGATGTATGTGTGGGGTTCATAGACTTGTCAGGGATTCTTTCTATGATGTGGCACACAAAGAGATTGGAAAGAGTCCCTGGTAACGCCTAAAGGTCGTACAAGAAATACACAACTTCACGGGATCCAAGTATACAAATAATACGTACATTGGGCCCCAAAGTCTGTAAATACTACCTACATTGGGCTATTTGGATCCCTAGGCTTTGGGAAAGGCCCTTGAACCTGTCTCGCATTTGTGTTGTTATCTCATTGGAATACATCAGCCTGCTCCTAGATATCGTCACGCCGAGACTGGAGCAGCCCATAAGAGAAAATGCTTGGAGAAAGCCTGCACCCTACCACTATGGGCTATTAGACCTTAAGGGCACCTTAATCTATCCTTAATAGGGTCCTAATAGGGAATTTCAGGGTCTAATAGCCAATGGTGGTAAGCCCCAAACTCGAAACAACTGACTCAACCCTCAACCCTTTAACCCTAAGCCCATCAGCTTTAGCTGTCAATCCTTCTGCCCTCGACCTCGCATCCCCAGCCACTACATCATCTGGAAACCAGATCCTTGTAAAACCCATGATAGGCCCCTGTCAGATTATGGGAGATCTGTTTTCGTAGATACCTTTGAAATCTGTGGGTCTGTGTGAAGTGAGTGATGATAATAGCAATAGTGAAGTAATAGTATATAACAGTTATGGTGGTAGCAATGGTACTGATAGTACAACATACAAACTCTAAACCCTAAACCCTAAACTCCCCAATGGCTTTGGAGATTCCTGGGCTCTTTAGCTCCTCTTATTCTATTGATATAGACTATCCCTAGCTCCTTAGCTCCCCCCAAAAGTAGGGGTAGGAAAGCAGGGATATCTTTCCACATCCGCAGATTCCCTGTCACAAAAGGATCCTAGCGTGCGGAGACACTCCCAGCCGTAGGATTTAGCATTTAAGACTTAGGATTTGTTTCTACTCAGACACCACCAAAATTACTGGGGTTTAGTAAGGAAACAGGGAACATATTATACAAGGAGCATATTCCCTGATCCCTACTACCAAACCCTAAGGACCCAAATAGCCCAATCTAGGTGACATCTATAGACTGTAGGACCCGTGTACGTATTATTTGTATACTTGGATTCCTTGGCAAATAGCATGGCTTATAGGGCTCAGGATCAATAATCAGGAGTCACGTGGTTTAGGGCTTAGGGTCTGGAGCAGCTGTTTACGCACTATGCTTCTGACAAGTATGGCAAAGTGGGCCACAATCGCTGACCTAAGGTCGAAACCGCGTGGGGTTTAAAGTACAAAGCTGCAGCTATCCCCATACACCGCACAACGTACCTTTCCCAAAGCAGCAAGCAGCCATGAGTTTGAAGTATTGGCGTCTTTGCACGGCCTCTTTCGGGCCAACCATGCGTAAGTGCCGGGCTCTTGCGGTCCAGATTCGTGCAGGGTAGATGCGGCTTGTTCACACGAAGCCTTTGAGACCTTCACCAACAAAGCTGCATGTGCAGAAAGAGAATCTGCACGTTAGATGTACAACGGACAGCTTCGGGGTAGGGCTTAGGATTTGGGGAGGTTCCTAAATGGAGCCCGATACCCCAAGAAGCAATGATACACTGACTCACTGACTTATATAAAGATCCCCGGAAGGTCCGAGTAGCCAGAGATGATGCTTTGAGGCACCACCTAGAAAGCCAATAGCCCAGAATTATCGTCTGCTTTCCCGTGATTTCCTACGACTTTGGGCTAAAGTAGCCTGTTATTATGGGTGACTAACCCTACCACTATGGGCTGTTAGACCTTAAGGGTACCTTAATCTATCCTGAATAGGGTCCTAATAGGGAATTTTAGGGTCTAATAGCCCATGGTGGTAAACCCTAAGCCCTAAAACCCAATAGGCTTTCTAGGAAAACATTAGAACCTTCATGGTTTTCCGGTACCTGCACGCACCATAGTTGACTCCTTGGACATCTGAGATCGCTTAAGGATGTCTATCATGGTTGGTTTATAGGGTTTAGGGTTGATAGGGTTTAGGGTTTATAGGGTTCGGAATCCTAAACCCTACATCCTAAAACCCTAAACCCTAGATCCTACGCTCGAAGCCCTGGACCTCTTATGCCCTGCCTAGCCTCGATGAAATTACCGTCCCTGAAGCAAACACGAGCCCAGGGTTTAGGGGTTAGGGTTTAGGGGAGCCCCACAAACCTGCTGTCAGAGGGTCCACATATACAACCTTCAGGCAATTGGGACCCATAATTCCTTCTATAGTATGGTATTTTGGGGGCCTAATTCCCTAATTGTTGTATATATGGACACTCTGGGGTCAGTGTTATATTTTTCCTGAGGGATGGAGCAAAGGTATAGCTGACATACGAACCTTAAGCTTGGACTTGGGCCCCGAAAGGATTTGAGTTTGGGGCTGTTGGCGGTGCGCATGTGCAAATGAAAAAGATTACAACAACTTTATTTACTGTTATTTGAAAATAATATGCATTCCTATGTATACTTCCTTTCTGGGGAAATAATATGCATTCCTATGTACTTCCTTTCTGGGGCTGTTATGGTCTTTCGGCAAGAGGTTCTGATATATCACCGAAAACACTATTACATACGATGGTCTGGGCAGCGAGAATTTGAACACCTGCGACTTTGGGGGTCAAGGTTTAGACTGCCAACCCATGCTGCCCGCAATGCTCGCTCATATGTACTATAGTCTAAACTCCTAGTATCCCCCTTAATATCCCCTATAGTAGTCCCCTACATTATCCCCTATATAACCCCCTTTAAGGAGTTTAGCCTATGGCTCTTATGTACTATAGGCTAAACTCCTTAAATGGGGGTTATATAGGGGATTACATAGCAGCCTGCTATAGGGGTTATTACGGGGAATTCAGACTATGATTCATATGATGTAAGAGCAACCGAAGCTATGCTCACAGGCGCAAAATGCAGACAAACACAAGATACATTGGGTACTGCTCGCACCCTTTTGACAGTCTGTAGCAGGGGTAAGATCAAGAGCTCTACATAATCATACTGTAACAACTATCCAGGTTTTACTGAGTGAGGGCAGTACCCAAAATATGGCGTATTCTCAAAATTATGGGCCCCTTCTGGTTATAGGTCATATTACGGGACCTAATATTTGGGGGTATCAAAATGGGACCCTAATTTTGGGAACTCCCCATATACATACATGATGCCTAGGGGGGCCATACGGCATCTAGAGATACTTCTTTTTTGGGCGTCCCTCTTAAGCGGGTACTTTAGGCCAGGAAGCCTAGGTATTGACGTGTTCAGCTTAGGGTTTAGGCTTTGGGGTTCAGGGTTTAGGGCTGAGGGTTTAAGGCTTAAGGTTTAGGTTTAGTTTAGGGTTGAAGGCCTGTCCCAAAACTAGGAACACCCCGCCCCCGAACCTGTCTCTCAGTAAACGAAATGCCTTTTTGGGGAATTCTTAATTGTGAGCGGGGACGGGGGTGTTTAATAACATCTGCCCCAAACCCTAACTGATAGAGTAGCTTCAATTCTCTCTTCCAGGCCTCAAGCCCTAAACCTCTACATAACCCTTCCAACAGCCCGCAGCAAGGGCCTATAGTCCCCATGTAACCCTAAAGCCCTAAACCCCAAAGCCTATAGACCCTATATAGCCTCTTTTGGTTAAGTATATCAGGTCTGGCCCCCAGCCTGTATGCCGCGGTAGCCCGTCTTTCCAGAGCACTACGTGGCATTGGCCAGCGCCTAAGCGTACTTGGGTTCTAGGTGGGAATATTACAAGAGACTAGCGCTACCTATCATGATAGGTTTATAAGAGACTAACCCTAAAACCTAAATGCCTAGACCCTAAACTCTTAGTTGGTTTGTATTGGGCTTTTCTCTACCTAGCTTGGGTTTACCATCTATGCTGACCGTTGAAAAACTCTCAGCCTTCCCAAGCCACATGCTTTAGTGTTTAGGGTTTAGGTTTGAGGGTTTAGGGTTTAGGGTTTATAAACCCTAAACCGGTGGGACTAGAAACCCCACTATGGTAGCCCGTATCATCCTAAGCCCCAAGCCCTAAACCCTGAATTATCATGATTTTAGCGAAATTCCCATGTAACCCGACAAGAGCATTCAAAGGGCCGCAGTCCTTGTGCGCAAGTTTTGCGGCTCCATGTTTTGCGGGTCACATTAGGGGCTATATTCAGGTTATATTGGGGGTTATATTAGGGTTACATTGGGGTTTCGGGTTGAGACAGGTCCAAACCCATTTCTAGCACGTAAAACATTGGCTCACTTGCCATGCAAGCTAGGGGATGCGTCTCATCACTTCTGTTTGGAGATGCGCACGATATAGCTCTGCCAATCCCGTAGGTTTCTCCGTGAAGGATCTGTGTCGTCTGTTCTTCCTAAAGCCCTGAGCCCTGAGCCCTCATGCTCAGTTAAAGTACCAGTGCTAGAAATAGCTTTTTTCAAGGGCCGGGCACAGTACGTACAAACAAACACTCCCAACATGACCCCTATACCCCACTGAAATCCCTAGAACATCTATAGCCGGTGGATTTCAAATAGTCGAAAGTCCAAAACATGGTAATGATTCTGCAACCCATAAACATCACATATACAGGTACTATGGTCTCCTATAAGGTCCCACGAAACCCCAAGTTCCAACTTGAGGTTCTAACCCCAGGGCCCTTTGTGTAAGGTCCCAACCATGGATCTGGGTTTTGAGTCAGGGGCTTTATTTGGCATGTGATGGGCATACTGAGTTCCCCAGTAACCCCTTACTAATTAAGAAGGGTACCCTTTTACCTAATGATCAGTCCTCATAAGGAGACTCCAAAATAAAAA
>CAJNIZ010044743.1:0-11171 GCA_905231905.1 Symbiodinium pilosum
TGCTTGGTCACGAAAGTCAGCTTCCAGTCGGGCGAGGAAAACATCTACTTTAAAATCTAACAACCCCACAGCGAGGGTGTGGAAAAAGAATTTTCCGGCCGGAAAAATTGAGGGTTTTTTTGATCAAATTCCCTTTTAATTGATTTTGAAACGCTTTTCTATCATTTTAAATAGAAAGGATTCTTTTTTTTACTAGGTTTTCAAGACCACGCCGTTCAACGTAAAGGTCGAGGACCCGGCCCTTCCTATTCTCTTGAAAGCTAGAGCGAGCAAGTCCTGATGGATTCAATAGGAGCCGAAGGATCCCTCTTCCTTTATTGTTTTTACTTGGAGCCATAGGATCCCCCAGACCCCAAGTCTTTTTGAGGCCTTTTCGTTATAGGGGCTCCTCTTTTTGTTTGGGGGGGGAGCCCCCACACTAATCAGGCTCCAACATTAAACCCCAATTAAGCCCTAAACCCTAAACCCTTGCACCCTACCCCCTAAATAATAGTTTCCATATTCTTTTCCATTATCCACTATAAACCCTATAATTCTATCTACTCAAAAGCCCATGATGCCGCGGGTCTGTGGTGGACTTGAAGAGGATGGTCACATGCAGCACTCCAAGCTTGACCTCCGAAGCCTCGCAGGAAGGGTTTCAGGGTTTTAGGGTTTAGGGGTTTAGGGGTTTAGAGTTTAAGGTTTATAAGGTTATACCATAATACCACCCAAAAATCATGCTAATTGGTAGCTTACATGTTCCTTTCCTGCCTCCCCCAATCAATATATAGAAAAGCTACTAATGCTCACTAGTGGGACCCCACCAAAAAGGGCCACTAACTTTTGGAAGCGTTTATCCTCACGAATATCCTGCATAAACAGCCCTCAAAGAGGCCCCCCCAAAAATAACCCAAAACGCTAAACACCAAACTCTAAACCCCGAACTCTAAACCCTAAACCCTAATCACATACCCAAACCCTAAATCCGAAACCCTAACCCTTTTGGAACCCTTCAGATTTGTTGGACCGGCCTGTGGCCTGCTGTAAATGGGTACATCTGGCGATTCCTGCGCTGCGCTGGTCGAGATCTGCCGGGTTTCTTCATGGTTTCTTGGGTTTTTTTGGGGTGTGTAGGGTTCAGGGTTTGATTTACAAGGTTTGGGTTTCAGGGCTTGTGGGGGTGGTCAAATGGTTTGAGGTTTAGGGCTTCAGGGTGTTTGGGCTAAAGGGTTTGAGGTTTAGGGTTGAGGGTCTGAGGGTTTAGATTCTAGGGTTGCAGGGCTCATGGCTCCTTGAGTTTGAGGATTTGCCTCTGAAGGCTATGAGATTCAACAGACCCTTACTGTAGGTCAAAAAATCTCAATCTCCAACGGTCTACACCCTAAACCCTAAACCCTAAAACGCGTGAACCCTAAACCCTAAACCGTGGTCCTGGTAGTGCTTCTTCTCCAAAGACTTCGCCTTGCACTAGCACGCGATGCGATGTTGGTCACATACGATTTCATGCTTCATGTCCTCTTGCATTTGATTCTCCATTATTCTACCCTACTTAAGCCTAACTGTAGCCTCTATTGCTTTGCAGCTCCTCCTATGTAGGTCCTTTTTGCGTGTCGTAAAATTGGCAAGTGATTTTGAAATAGACTGCCCAGACAGGACTGACATAGAAGATTTTACCCTAAACCCTCAACCGTGTATAGCCCTCTTGAGTTCTCTAAAGCCTCATCCCCATGCAACCGTCATGTAATCTGTAGGAGGGTTCCCGCAAGCCAGGAAGTCCTCCGAGACCCTAAACCCCAATCCCTACATAGCCCGACAATCCCTGTTGAAGGGATTTAAAGGAACCTAGGGTTTCCATGACTACCCTAACTAGTATAGAAGGGGGTAGCAGGGTAACCCAGCATTTAAGCCCTACATTCTAAACCCAAAATCCCAAACCCTATTACCCCAAACCCAAAATCCTAAACCCTAAACCCCAAACCCTAAACCCTAAATCCTAAACCCTAAATCCTAAACCCTAAACTCTAAATCCTGAACCCTATACGACTTTTGAGGTAGGAGAGGACTCTCTGGCTTCAGCCTAAAAGCAGCCACGGGCCTTGGCTTTGTTCTTTGAAGCCTGATCCACGCCGCAAGGTGGTTTGGTTTAGGGTTTAGGGTTTAGAGTTTAGGGATTGGGGTTTAGGGTTTAGGGTTTAGGCTTTTAACTTTTGGAAGCGGGGTTCGGGTTTAGCGGATTGGAGTTCAGTGCTTAGGGACTCCGGTTGCAGGTTAGGTATATAGGACTTTCATAGCAAAACTCAGGATCAAATGGTAAAATGAGGTGGAAAGGCGTTTAGAGCTTCAGGGGCTAGGTAGGTATACTGCGAAGCGCTGGGTCATCCATAATGGCAGATGTAGGGGATACAGATTATAGCTTTGTTTACAACCTGGGGACTTTCTGACTAGGAGCGGGCAAGATGTGTATGGCGCTGGCCAAAAAAAAGGCCCCCCAAGACGTCCCAATATACTACTGTCATACTGAGAAACCCGCATCAAACAACAACTACAGTACACTAGATTCCCAAGGTTTTGGCATACTAAAGGTCATGCAGGATTTTGTGTACCAACCGTACAACCCTCATTGTAGCTAGTCTTGGCAAACTGGGTTGGCCCCTAAAACCCTTTGAACAATATCAGTATATAGGGTCCCTTATTAAACCCATTAGGGAAATATTAAATATCCCAGGAGCCTACCCAGCAGAACCTCCCTAAACCCTAAACCCTCATTGTAGCTACTGTTTTACAAGGACCTCCCTAATTTCGGGAAACGCGCATGACCACCCAAAGGTCCCAAAACACAGACAGACACAAGCCTGGCTTGTTGAGGGTCCCTTAAGGTTGAGGAGGGTTTAGGATGTAGCGTTTAGGATTCAGGGTTCAGGATTTAGGGTTGAGGGTTTGGGGTTTTAGGGCTCAGGGTTCAGGATTTAGGGCTTAGGGTTCAAGGTTTTCCGCTTTGAATAGGGGTTGAGGGCTTTCCCTCTGTACGGTTTAGGGGCAGGCTCGCGCCATATTCAAGCTACGGCCGCCCAAGGGGACTTAGTTCACCCTACTTGGAGGTCCATGGTACTTATAACCTACTTAGTAACTGTAGTTATACCCCAATTATGTCTAGGGTAACTGTAGTTATGGGATTTATATTCGGGTTATAATTACAGTTACTAAGTAGGTTATAAGTACAATGGACCTCCAAGTAAACCCTAAGCCCGGAACCTTGAAGGTTTGGCTTAAGGAAGTACTCGGGATCACAGGGATCACTATAGATGACCTACCCTTGGACTTCCCCCTTTCAGGACTTGGCTGTAGGGTTCAAGCCCTCAACCCTAAATCCTAAACCCTAAGCCTTAAGCCCTAAACCTGAAACCCAACACATCAAGGCTGCAGATCCTAAGCCCAACGGCATCATGCTGCTACTGGAATCGCTCCCAGACCGCTCAAACGCCTAGAATCAACACAAAGTTGTAGCTTCCATTTTCTCTTCCATCCGTTTCAGGGTTTAGGGTACAGGGTTTAGGAGCCCATTCTCCGCCCAAACCCTAAAGTAGCTTCCATGTTCTGTTGCAGTCCATCGTTCCCGACTCACAACCAGCAACTTTTTAGACCGTAGACCTTACCAAAAAAATGCCATGGTTGCCCATGCTGGAAACGTGAAACAAACTACCAAGATTTGCGTCCCCTTAAACGGGAATGGGCGGTTGAGGATAATCGCTTGAAGGGGTCAAGTAAGCTGTTATTCTGCATGGTGTTGGGGTTGAGGCCGGAACGTCAGAGGGGTCCTTCGCTTGGCCTGGCGTGTGCACTGGCTTGCTTCCACGGTCCTTTCTGATACTTTTCGAGACAACAACAGGCAAATCCACTTCTCAAGCAAGCTTAGATAGCAAATCCCAGCCAAGAAATGCCGGCAGCAGCAGATTATGGGAGTTTCCTTAAGGGTTATGTAGGGACTGTCTTCGGCCGCAATAATAGTTGTAGTAAATCTTGGAATGATAACAAGGTATATAAAGATAGCAACAGCAGTACTACTACGAATAATACTAATACTAATGGCAATACCTAAACGCTAAATTTTAGATCCTGGGCCCAAAGCTTAAGCCCGTACATCCAAAACACCGATAAACAATGGACCCTGACTCCTAAGCCTCCTCGAACTCTAAAATCCTGAGCTCTAAACCCTACATCCTAAGCCCAACACCCTAAAATCCTAAACCCCTGAATCCTAGAGCCGAAATCCTAAACTCTAAGCTCTGAATCCTATACCCTGAGCCCTACATCTTGCTAGCTTTTCAGCAATGCCTTTTTGCTGTCCTTCCGGGTTTCCAAAGCACTTTGCACTGCAGCCTATGCGCCGCTAGAGACTTGGGCAGTGGTTTTAATAAGAAGCCTCACCGTTTACCCTTTATCATTGACGGTTTTGGGTTTATAGGCTTTATGATTAACGGTAATGGGTTTTGGGTAATAGGGTTTATAAGGGTTTCAGGATGTAGGGTCCATGTGGGGGGTTATGATGATCCTTTTTTGGGCCCAGTTCAGGGTACGGACCTTGATCGTCATGGTGCCAAAGAGGGACCATGATTTTGACAACCGAAAGGGTTTAGGGTGCAGGGATTCAGGGTTTAGGGCACTCAAGTGGCTTGCGGTATACTGAACTGGGGGCCATGTAGCTACATGGACCCCTTTGGTTCTTAAACCTTCACATGCCTTGAAGCGCTCTTGCAGGCTTCTGCTTCAATGCCCTCTGTGCTCTAAGGCTATGAGACACGCCAAAACTTCTGAAAGAACAATAGATATGTCCCACGCCTCTCCGCAAAGCCTGTCTTGTGGCATCTGAAGCTGCAAAAGACATTGGACAAACAGTAAAATTCTGTGCGTATCTCCCAAATCAGAGGCCCTGACCTCCGGGAGTTCGAAGGATCCCTCTCCCAAGACCTGCATGGATTCAACATGAGCTAAGAGAGCGTAGGGCATAGGGGATGAAAGTCTAGGCGAAGGATTTGGATGAAACTGGCAGGATGTTTAAGACAGCAAGGGGTTGCAGAGTTGGGAGTTACGATAAACCTTGAATCAATCTTGGCGGGCCCCAGGACAACTGCTTAGGCTATATGGGGTGGCGTGTAAACATGAACGATCAGTGTCAGAGGCGCTGATATTGCACAAAAAATGCTGTACTTTGTCTTGGTATCCAAGACATGCCTGGGACTACAGTCCTCAAATCCCTATACACCACCATATAATCCCAGTGTTTCCATTTCATCTTCCATATTCTTGTCCAGCTCATTCTCCATTATTGGAAACAGTCCCCCTCCAGTAGATCGAATATGGAGTATATAGAGATCTTTATTTTAATATACCCGAGGTCATATTCTATGTACTTAAACCCCTAAACCCTAAACCCTAAATAGTAATTTCCATGTTCTTTTCCATTATCCCTATATATCTCCTATATAACCCCTTTAAAGGGACCTATATGGCCTACTTAAGGGGGACTAGACCCTAAATCCTAAACCCTAAACCCTAAATCCCAAACCCTAAACCCTGAACCCTGAATCCTAGATCCTAAGCCCTAAATCCTAAGCCCTAAACCCTGAACCCTGAACCCTAAATCCTAAATCCTAAACCCTTAAAGGAGGGAGTCTTTGATTACAAGGCCAGGGATGCCTCTCTTGACATAAGTCGAGGCAGAGCTCTTCAGGGCAGCACTCCTACTTGGCGGTCCATGGTATCTATAACCTACTTAGGGTCTAGGATCTAGGGTTTAGGGTTTAAGGTTTGTAGTTATACCCTAAATATACGTTCCATGACTACAATTACCCTAGATATAATTGGGTTATAAGGTTATGGGTACAATGGACCTCCAGGTACTGGCTAAGATGACTACATACAAACATAAAGGGGGTTCCCAAGATTAGGGGGTACCAGTTTGGGGGTCCCCATAATAAGGACTATAGAATTTGAGGGTGTATATTGGGGTCCCCTTATTTAAGGAAATTACCATATCTACTTGCAAGACCATTGCGTGGCATAACTCCACTGAAGAATAAGATCCGGATGCAAGAACGAATCCTGAAAGTTGTCCATGTAAGTGTCATTGCGTTACGAGCTCTCGGATGAAAGTGGGCATTCCCTTTGCACACATTGCACGTATGAGTGTAGGCATTGGCGTCGTCAAACAGCCCGCCCATTGGCCATGCGTTAAGACTGGAAAGTTCTCCATTCTCGAACAAGCCGTAGAACCTAAACCCTGAAACCGCGGAGCCTAAATCCTAAAGCCTTAACCGCTGAAGCTCCTGCTGCGACAGGCTTCAAGTAAAGAGGTCCTTGCTGCCACTTCCTTGAAATCCTTTTCTTACTGGGGAGTAGCAGGGCTTAGGGTCAGTAAGGAACAAGGGACTTTTTAGAAAATGATTACATAAGGCTTTTATCTCCTTTTTCCCTACTAAGCACCAGTAAGTTTTGCTGCTACAACACTACTGCCAGCCAAGTGATGACCACGACGTTGTTGACCGTACCTGGACCTCAAAACGAACAAAACCAAAATGGCCCGAAGCCACCCGCAAAGAAATAAAACTCCCAAAGCCACTGTTCTACATTTTTCCAAGGCTTAGGTAGTGACGCTATATATATATACCAAGGACAATAATAATAATCACAATACTAATACGAATATTAATATATATATATAAATATATACTATCCGCACGCTTCAAGGCACCTGATGGGACAGCAACACTCTCGGCCGCAGAAGTTGGAACGTGAGGGTCTTGCTGTCACTGTAGACGAAACTCGGCTCCACTGGCTTATGCGTTGCTTATACGTACAAAATGCAGCGCCTACAGTTGTGAAACTCTGGTTGGTGACTGCGGGCTGAATTGTGATCTGGATTGTACTAATAGTAATAAGTATCATAGCACTGGCAATGACAATTTTAGCAGTAATGAAAATAGGAATAAAATGGGCGAACGTAATTGTAGCACCATGTAGGCCTTTACGGTGGAGATGAAAGAACCTGGTTCAACATGCACGTCTCATATGCAATCAATTTCGGCCTCTGGCGGCTGTATCGACTATACACGTATATTAATATATGTTATATGTATATTCATATTCATATTACTATTGATATTGTGATCATCATTTGTATATATTTATACACATACTCTTATATCTTCTAGACAGGCCGGCTAGCTGACACTAGTTCAGCTGCCGCTCTCCGTCCAAGCTACTTCGCGAAGTTGTTGTCAGACCCAAAATGCCAAAACCACGGCGCACCGAACCCTGTAAACAATAAATGGTAGTTCCCCTAAATTGAGGACCCGGGACCCGAATATAGATCCCTAAATGCTATAAACCCTAAACTGCCTAAACGCTCTATTAACCCGTATAGGTCCCCCCCATATATATGTCACCCCCAGTGCCCGTCAAACTTGTCCATTGCGTCTGTGGCGCTCACCTGCAGCGTCGATACGTATCCTTCCAGCAGGTAGAGAACAGCGGCTGGAACCGAGTTTCTTGCCTCGTGGACCTCTTATCAGCAAGCGAGGCTCGGTTTGGGGGGGGCACAGACAAAAAACTGGATCAGCCATTATGAAACCAAACGTCTCTAAGTCAGAATTTCTCAACCTGTCCAACACAAACCCTCAGATCGGAACAGGCCTGAATCCAGGGGCAGTCGTGGGCTCCGGTGCCGGGATGCGCGTCACCTCGCTTGGAGGGCCAGGGGACTTAGTAAATGGGTTAGTAAAATAACCAGCACTACTCTATGGGGTTATAGGGCTTATTAACTCACTTATTATGTTCCCTTGACCCTCCAACTACTCACTGGCGCTGCACTTTCTACTGGTGGTCAGTGTGTAAGCAATAAAAAAATATGTGATATGAGGATTATCTGGGGACTAACTATGTCCCGAACTTCCCAACTAACCACCAGCAAGACTTGGAAAAGCGAGGTTATAGAACCCTTCTACTCAAAAGCCTAACTTCGGTTTTTAACGGTACATCTTTTAGCGTTTAAGTCTTCAGGTTGAGTGTTTGGGGTTAAACAATAATTACATTGAGACCGCAAGTAGATAAATGTCACCTAATTGGGCCATTTGGCGCCTTAGCGGAAGTCTGGGTACTGTTGATACTAAAAATATTGCATGACCTTATTATACCATGATATCACAATTCCCACAATGTAAGGTACTAAGGATCATGCCATGCAGGATTTTTTTCTATCCACCAACCAACTAGCCGGGCAAGCCAGGAGGCGGAGGAAGCGCGCTGGAAAGCCTTGCTGACGCGACCTTCGTTCCGCTGTGCGCTGCTTGCGGGTTTCAAGCTCAAAGCTTGAGATGTAGATGACAATTCGGGTGTCGAGGATTTGGGGAATAAGATGACTACTTATGTCTCGAGGACTGACTTGGGGATGAAGATGACAATTTAGGTGTCCAGGATTTGGTTCTACTTTTTTCAAAGTGGAAGGAGCATCTCGTCCCTTTCCAGGCTTTCCCATTTGACTTGGTACCGCTGCATGGCCTTCAGCCTCTCCAACGGCGGCCGTGCTCTGCAAACGACCTGGATGAAGTGGACGCAATCCCACCGCGTTGCTCCAAAGCTGTTGATGCCAAGCATGACATTCTCGCGAATCTGCTCCTGGGTCGGCGCCACGAAGGGGTTGGACGCCGACAGTAGCTCGTACATGATGACTCCGAAAGACCATAAGTCCATGTTGTGCGTGTACCACCTCCCTGCATGGATCTCTGGAGCCATGTAGAGCTCTGCGCGACAAACGGTACGGGTCTTTTGGAAAAAGTGCTTGGCCAACCCCAGATGGCACACCTTGATGAGGCCCTTCTTGTTGAGGAGGATGTTGTCCGGCTTGAGGTCCTGGTGACACATCTTGCACTCGTGTAGGTGGCCGATGGCCAACGTGATGCTTGCAGTGTGGAACTTGACGATGTCAGCCGTTCTGTGGAAAACCTACGTTTCGTGGACAGTCTTGAGGCTTCCTCCGAGGGCTGGCTCTATAATCAGGTACACGAACTGCTCGTCAGACCACGTGGCATGCAGCCGAGTGATGAAAAGGGAATCGGTCGTCGCCAACAACGTCTAACTTTTCGTCCATATCCAGGAAGGCGCAGAAGCCCCGGCTGATGCGTTTGATGGCAAGCCTCTCGGAGGTGACTGTGTGCTCCCACAGTTCCACTGCAGCAAAGCTACCAGCTGCAAGGGAAACTACATTCTGCAGATTGGCCGGAGCTCTTGCCGCGATGTCACCGGATGAACTCGCCTCTGCCGAAGCGCTCGTGGAGTCAAAGCTTGCCAATGCTGACATGCCTGATGAGGGAGGCCGGTTGCTCGCCTTGCGTGCCTGTGCCATGCGGCGGCGCTTGGGCGCAGCAGTGTCCTCGGGCGTGCCTGCAGGAACCTGCTGTGCCTGGCGGACGCACCACTAATGCTTCAAATAGCAGATCCTCTCCAGAACTGCCCTGTACAATGCGATATCCGAGAAACTGGGCATAAAGAATCGTGCAGCGCGGATGCGGTGTTGTTCAAGGCCCAAGCTTTCCAGCACCACACCGCCACACCGCAACCCTGTCAGCGCTGGAAGGCCATCTATGTGCATCAGCGTGCGGTGTGCATCTCTCTTCTCTTTAGAGGGTCAGTCAGGACGGAGCAGGCAAGCGCCAAAGGTGGTGGTCATCGCGCCAACTCCGCTCCGGCCTTGGCATTGCGCGCGCATCAGAATTGGTCTCCATGGGCCCTACTGTGCGTCCGCGCGGCGGAGCCCAGAGTGTCGGGTTGAGTAGCGGCAGCCATGGCGGCTGGCTGGTGCAGCCAAGGCCAGCAAGACCATAGCGGCAGCAGATGATTGGATGCTCGCTTCCGGCGTTGCCGACACAGCATCCACAAGTGTGGACTCTATATATACATATACATTATATGCATAATGAGGGGACCCAAGTAGACCCCAAAATACGATAATCCTGACAATTAGTGTGAGATGCGAGTTTAGGGTTTGGGGGGATATGGCGACGAAACTACAAAGTGACATGATCGCTGGGCTTATACGGCGTTTTCAAAATGCTCATGCACTGATATGTTCTGACATGGCGTGCCGGGAGTGACGCGCCCTAGCTTAAGTTGGCCTTCGCTCACGCAGCCTACCCCAAGCCCAGCTTAGCGTCAGCCGCAACAGCTGTAGCCCTGACAAAATCCGCCTCCAGTGCTAATTGCGGGTATCAAAAATAAGGGGTCCCTTTAAGGGGTTCAGATATGGTGGGGCTAATTTTACACAGAACAGCTGCTACCTTTGTGAGCGCAGAAGTTTAAGCTCTGAATCTGCCAACCACACCCGCTAGTGTAATCTGAATCACAAATGAACACCCGATTATGTCTTCGCAATCCCCTATGTGAGCTAAAGCCAATGTAAGAGACTACGTGAGGTGCTGTCCTTTTCTACAGGAGGGCCCCTATGTCCATTGTTAAAGGTTTCTTGATAAGGCTAATCTTAACAATAGCTCATATATTCCTTGGCGTCTCTAAATGGTAGTTTCCCAAAATAAGGGAACTCCAATATGGACCCCAAAATTCTATGATCCTTATTATGGGGACCCTCAAAAGGTACCCCTAATTTTGGGAAACCTCCAAATAGGCCACAAATCTACAAACTCTCTAGCTGCTAGCTGCGAGTTGTACCTGTCAGCAGCTTTCCCGTCCAAAAGAACCTGGCACATTTTGAAACTGTAGCAATACTTTTCTAGGATCACAGTAGACGACAATCAAACAACCCTAAACCCCAAGCCCTAGGCCCCAAACCCTAAACCCTCAGTCCTGACCCTTAACCCTAAACCCTATAACCCCTAGACCCTAAACCCCAAGCCCTAGACCTTCAACCCTCAACCTGCGATGGATTCCAAGCCACTAAGGCTAAGTCCCTGGCTCACCATGCGGTAGAGTCTGCCAGGCCTTTGAGGCTCCACTTCCTGTTGCTACAATGGGTTAAGGATTTAAGGGTTGAGGGTTTAGGGTTCAGGGTTTAGGGGTTTAAGAGTTTAGGGTTTCGGGTTACGGCTCTTGCTTGGTATCTTTTTTGGGTGGCAGGGTTTAGGGTTTAGGGGTATTCTCATGATTGTTGTTTTTGAGCGATGGTTTGCAAACATGTTTGTTCC
>CAJNIZ010044743.1:38156-48307 GCA_905231905.1 Symbiodinium pilosum
ACTACTACTACTACTGCTACTAAGATTGCTATCAACATCCCCATCCCCACCCTGGACTCCTAAGACACTGTAGCTCGTAATGATAAACCACGAGATACCTGAAAGCTCAGCTTAAGTTTAGGGTCTAGGGTTTAGTGTTTAGGGTAGCGGTGTTTAGCAAGAAAGGACTAAATGGATCTTCATAGTATTCCCCATATGATCCCCCAGAACACTTCAACTTCCATTTCCTTTTCCATTCCTTCATTCCTTGCTGACCAAAATTACGTCATCCCCAGAAGCCTGAACTTACATTCCAACGCAGTGTTGCGCAAAGAGCCATTCAGGGACTTGTCCTTCATACCTTCAGGATTTTTACCTTGTCTTCTGCTAGCCAAGAAAGACACACCTCAATAAACCCGAAGCCCTCAACTACCATAAGCCCTATTACCCTAAACCATGAACCCAAACCCCAAAACCTATTAGGGCATCTGGATCCTCAAGCCCAAGGTCACAAACCTTGAGGCTGCAACTCAAAATCTCAGAACCGCGCAAGATGACACAGTTTAGGGTTTCTGGCTTAGGGCGTAACCAGCTTTCCACTCTTTCCGTGTCTCCTTGAAGTCAGAGTCCGTGCTTTCAGTTTTCCATTCCTCCTCGCAAGTAGCTGCCAGAGTGTTTTTTGGGCAACAGGTTTTCGGGACCTTATATAGCTCCGGTATAAGCCAATAATCCCCGTGTAACCCCTATACAATCCCCAGAAAACTCTCTCGCCATATGTATGTATATATATATATATGTATACATATGCCCCTAAACCCGGTTCTAACTCCCAACCGCTACACCCCAACCCCTAAACCCTTTCGTAAGCAAGGTATATGGGAGCAAAAATGTGGTTGGCATGCTTTGTTTTAAAATGCCTTTTTTTTTTTGCGTATAATTCGGGAATAAGCGAATATTGTCCCCATGTACTACTTATGGTATATTTTCGCTCGTTCTCTACTAGAAACCAGTAAGTTTGGACATGATGCTGGCTTCCAAGAGTCACAACCCTAAATCCTAAGTCGCAATCTGGAAGAAAGGAAAGCAGGGAAAGCAGCCAATGCGCAGAAAACAAAGAGGCAGGAGCCGAAGCAACATCCTGGTAGCAAGAACCCCGAGTTATGATTTTTTTGGGGTTAAGTAACGTTTAGGGTCCAGGGTTCACACGATGAATTCTGGATTACTCTACGTACTGCAAAGCTCATGCAGGACTTTGTTATATCAACAGAGGGTTCAAACTGTAGACCCAACTATCTGAATCCCGCAAAGACCCTACGATCCCTGCTGCAAATTGGCCCAAAGTCTCAGAATACAATCCCTACAGCCCTTTATGAACCTAGCTTCCATTGAATTTTCCATGTTTTCCGTCGACTCTTCCTTAGTCTAACCCTTCATCCCCAAATCCTGTACAGTAGTTTCCAAGTCATGTTCCTTTCATGTTGTTTTCCATTGTTCTAACCCTTAACGACACACCCGGTATGGTAGTGTCCTTCTCATGTTTTGTTGTATGTTCCACGGGTTCGACATTATTCCAATTGTAACCTTACATACCCCTGTATATCCACAATGTGACCCGGTTTAACGCCCTAACATAAACCCCTAGACCCTGAACCCTGCTACACTTTGCATAGCTCACAGCTTGTGCAGCTTTCCTCCAGCTGGACAGGCTCTGAGGATTGCGCAGGTGTTTCTCGAGGCTCCTCCTGTGCTTGTGGAGTCTCTTGACATCTAGCAATTAAATCGAGTGACCCGTTGAGACAATCCCTGGGGCTATACTTCTGGAGATTTGTTTAGGGTGTTTTAGGGCTTCGGGCTATATACATATATATCTAGATATGTAGATAGATAGATAAATAGATAGATAGATAGATAGATGAATTGATAGATAGATAGATAGATAGATATATATATATATGAAGGCTCAACTTCCTAAAGTCTATGCAAAGCACCTACACTGTGCCTTTGGAAGGTCCAGGGCTGTGGAAGTCAGGGAACCGTTTGAGCAATGTAGGTTCAATCCTGACTTAATGTTTTAAGGGCTTGGGGGTTAGGGTTTAGGTTTTAGGGTTTAGGGTCTAGCAGGCCTGCAAACAGTTCGACATGTAGTGCCGGATAGCTTCCGAATCAAGGTGGCAAGATGTGCTTACCCAAGCAAAGGGCCCCAAACATGTACGCAATAAACCGCAAACCCTGAACACTTAACTAGAATCTTCATTCTAGGAACTCCAAACTGGGGACTCTAATTCTTGAAGACCTCCACATGGATGGAAAGCTTTCTGGACACTGTAGGGAGCAGTGGTGCCAGAGATTGTCATCAAATCAAACAATAAAAGACCGCAACAAACAACGCTCTTGTATAAACCATCAACACCCAAACCCTAAACCCCTAAACCCTGAACCCTAAACCATTTAGAATCAACTGAGAAAGCCCGAGACTCTAAACCATTACAAAGCCCTATGAACCTTCAAGGTTTAGGGTTTACTTGGAGGTCCGTTGTACTTCTAACCTACTTAGAAACGGTAGTTATAACCAAGTTGTATAAGTTCCATAGCTGCAGTTACCCCAGATATAATTCGGTTATAACTACAGTTACTAAGTAGGTTATAAGTACAACGGACCTCCAAGTAGAGTCTAAACTCATTGCATCCCCCCTGCTAGGCCCTATAATACTCCCCCCTATCATCCCCATAATTATGATCTTGTTTGAGGGAGATTAGACTATGCATCACGTGTCATCGTTGCTTTTTTGAAAACCCGGCAACAAACAGATCATGACCCTGGTCCAAGTTCAGGGTTAAGGGGTTGAGGGCCTCTAATCTCTAAACCCTACATGACCCTTAAAGGAGATCGACTTTGTAGGTCCTGCGAGCCCTAAACTCTAAACCCTAGACCCGCAACCCTGATCCAAGGGATCTACACGCTCCATCTGAAACTGTTGAACTGGTAAGGGAACCTTTTGGGCCTAGGCCGCCATGCCCCCAACAATATCCTAAACCCAAACCCGTTATTCCCTTATTCCTACTCAGAACCAGAAAGTATGCCTGCATCGACCGTTTAAAGGGTACAAGGAAGTCTCCTCCGGGACAGAGCTTGTTCCAAGACAACCTAGGTTTGGCATTTAGGGTTTAGGGTCTATCTGGGTTAAGGACTTGATAGGGAAATGGTAGGGTTTAAGGTTAGGGTTAGGGTTGAGGGTGGGTGTATAGGTATATTAGGGTTCAGGGTTTAGCGCGCAACGGAGGCAAATATTGAAAAATGTTCGCGCGTTGAACATTAGCTTGTTAATGTGAATTCGAGGTACCCTATACCATAATTATGCAGAGGAATAAACATAATATTGGCAGTAGGCACCTCTCATGAACCTGCAAAGTCATTCAGACTGCAGATCCCTCAATATTCCAAGTACCAACTCAATGGATAGTTTGAATTTGGAACTAGTACATTCAATACAGGGTTTGGGTGGCCTCACCCTAAACCCTAAAACAGTTGAACCTCAAACTCCTAAACCCTAAGCCAGGAATCAGTGTTGCTGCTTGATTCTGGGCGCTGAAAATGGGGTCCCTTCAATTTAAGCGGGGATATGGGGGATAAAGAGAAAAATCTAGGGTCTTGGTGCAGGGTCGCCTGCTTACAAGCAACTTATCCAAAGAGCCAAGCGGTTTAGGGCTGAGGGAAAGCTTCTCATGCGAGCTTGCGAGATCCGATCATCCCTGCCCCATACCCAACCCTAACCCTTACACCCTAAACCCCCATGCCTGTTTTGATCTCCACCAGAGAGAAGGCTCCAATGCTCCAAGCCCCGCGCCAAACATCCGAGACAGCACCGGCTTTTTCTGCTTGGTGGCCTTGCAGCAACCCAAATCTGGTTTGGGGTTCAGGGTTTAGGAATTTAGGCTTTAGGATTGAAGGTTAAGTTTCAGGGTTTGGGGTTTAGGGTTCATGGTCCAAGGCTTAGTTTTGGTTTGCAACGTCTCTTTTCCTCCGTGCGGCGAAGGGTTTAGGGTTTAGGGGTTCAGTTTAGGGTCTAGGGTTCAAGGTTAGGGGTTTAGGGATTAGAGTTTTGGATCTGGGGTTTAGGGCTTTCTGATGGGTGCACTTTAGTTTGTGCGTCTTCAGATCTCTCGGAGGTAATGTTTGTGATGCAGGTCCAACAAGCAGGGCCCGTTGTGCAGTGAAGGCTGTGAATTTCGAGCATAGATCGCGCATGTAGGCTGACATAATCGAAGCAGCAGTGATCTGAGAGTACACTCAACACCCAAAACCCAAGACCCTAAACCCTAAGGGTTTAGCATCTCAGGAAGGGTTCGGGGCCATAAGCTCTGACCCCGGACCCGAGTTGGGCTGAGCTCTTCAAGCCTCCCAAAATGTTGAAGCCTCTCACCCCCCTTGAGATTAAGTATGCCCAATGTATCACGGGAAGCCCTAAGCCCTAAACACTACATCCTATACCTCCACCCTGTTATCACCATGATAACGGTTATTATGGTCATTACTGCTGCTACTGCCAGAAGTGTACGTAGTACAGCTATCATATTCCTACTGTAACTATTGCTGTTTCAAATCCAATGACTTAACATGTATCTGATCCCATAGTGGGTCACGATTAGGATTGCCATTCATATCCCTTGTTGGGCTTTACTTGGGTACGGCTCCCGCCCAGTACTAGCGCTATAACACGAATAGAGAGGGACCTCACCATGAAGACTAGTGGTCTCTGTGGCCACTTTACTCGTGAGTGCTTAAACTAATCCTACCCCATAAGCCTTGAACCTTAAACCCTAAATCCGAGACTCTAAAATCCCAAAAAATCTGTATCCTAGACCCTAAAGCCTGTACAAAACATGGATTGAACTGTCTGAAACCCCTGCTTGCCTTCATGGTCACCAGCTCCTCGCCCCGAACTCTCAGGAGTACCTTTCAATGAACTCATTAAAAGGGATTATATAGTGGATTCAATAGGGTTTAGGGTTCAGGGTTCGGGGTTCAGGGTTTTAGGGCTTAGGGTTTAGGATTGTACCTCTAGGCCTGTACCCCTTTCCCATCCCGAAGGCCTAGGAGACTACGTTGGTTCATACAAGGGTTTCATGGAGGTCATACTAGAGGCATTGTTCAGGGATACAATCTTAGGACCCTAAACCCCACACCCTAGATCCTAAACCCTAAACCCCAAACCTAAACACACCCTATTCAGCCTTGCACCTTGCAGGGGCCGGGCAGAGTTCAGGAATAAAAGCCACATTCTGGACCCCCTATGACTTGGATGCTGCGGCCGAAATCCCACTCCTGAGGGTTTTCTGATAAAAACGAGAAAATACTTCGCAAGGAAATAGGAGGGGGAGGGTCTGTTAGAAGTGACCATTGTACGAAACTGTAAGATGTTATCCAACAACAGCCAGATGATGCCTAACAGCGCCCAAAGGCTATGAAGCTAACAAGCCTCCGCCAAGAATCGCCAAATGCCTCTGAACCCCAACTTGAAACCGAAAACACCCTAAACCCTAGACCCCCTAAACCCTAAACCCTAAACCCCCTAAACCCTATGTTTGGGGCTCCTCAGGGTAGTAGGGTCAGTAGGGGTCCGCGAAGTTTGCACGATGAGGACGCTAGAGGCAGCCATGCGCTTTCAACCTGAAACTGCAAAGTCGAAGCCCTTTCCCAAACTTAGGGTTTAGGAGTTTAGGGACCCTGACGCCCAAACTCCCAAATCCTGTTGTCCTCCCAGGTTTTTTGAAACCCTAACCCCATCAATCCCTTTATAAGCTCTGTGTCATAAGCCCTAGGTAAGCCTAAACCCTAAATGAAGTGACTGAGCTCTAATTTGGGACCCCACACACATCCTTTGGCCAAAGACATGCTGATCACTTAGATGCTTGCACGGTCAGTTGGTTAGGGATCAGAGGGTTGAGGAATTAGAGTCAAGGGTTTGGGGTTTAGGGATTAGTTTAGGGCTTAGGGTCTGGGACTAGAGTGTTTAGGGTGTAGGGACTGGAGTTTGGAGTTTCCCTTCTATTGAGATATGTTAAACATCTTAAGTTCACATTCCGAACCTAAAATATTGGGGATACCATTTCCAAGTATACTCGTGCTCTCGCAGCTGTTACGAACAAACTGCTGTCTACCGTTCTTCTTCTTCTTGTGATTTGGTATGTCTGAGAACGTGTCCAGCAATGCCCAGCAAGAATGGCTATGGACCCTGTATAAGTTGTACTGGCCCTCTACCCAACCCTTTGCCTCCAGCTGTTTTGCCTCCAAGGCCTTAACTGCAGTTATTGCGTGGACCTGCCACAGGACATGGTTAGTTCCTAAGAAACTCACCCGTGGGAGTTAGTGCCTCGGGCTTCAGGGCTTTGAGGTCTTAGGGCTTAGGGCTTCTGGTTGGTCAGGGTCCAAGGGCAGCAGGAAGGTTCTGCAGCTAAGAGTTCGATGTCACAGCTCCAAGACACTGGGGGCTCAGGGTTTAGGGTTTGCCTTTTGGGCCTGAAGTCATTAAGTACAACCTTCTTGGGGTTATTGGAAACCCACAAGCGGCTTAGGGGTTTCAGGGGACAAACATTTAGGGCTGAGGGAGGCTTACCGATACAAGAAAAGACCTTGTCTGAGCTCAAAAATCTGTTGGCTACACACATCCTCATACCCAGAGGGTCCAAGTACCCAATGGTTTGGTAGTTGGGTGTTGGGTAATAGTAATTTTAGTACAGGCTTTGAGAAATATATGATTATTAGGTGCTTGGACCCTTAGCGATAGCCAGGGGTAGGCTACCAATTCTTGTGTGGATTCAGGTACTCTACACCCTAAAACCTAAGTACACCCCAAAAGGTAGAATCCGTGATCTTCTTTTCCATTCTTCTACATACCTGTATGGAGGTCAGGTCAGCCTTCTGGGGAAGGAATTCGATTGCGGCAGCTCACACCAGCAGTCCAAATTTGCGTTGCAGTAACAATAACAGTATATAGTTTCAGTACAGTAGCAGGAATAAATTTAGCAGTAACTATAATAATAGTAATAGTAATAGTAAGAAATGTACCTATAGCATGCTGGACTGCGTCCCGATTATTCGCTTCCGTGTGTCACTTGGAGCTCCCAAAGTGGCTCTGTCCTTGAGCCGCCCTCACAGACCTCAAAAGTGCCGCCCCAGCGCCGGATCGTTGCGACCAGCTCGCGGACGCCTGTGTCGTGAGCCCCTGCCGGATTTGAGACAGTAATGGCGCGGCGCTGAAGAAGCGTTGCCCCTTCGAGGGCTTGCTGACAGGCTTTGACATTGCAGTTCCAGTCTTACAAGGCAGTCGTTGGCAGCGGGCCGTCTGTACGAATCAGGGCTGAGCCAACATGCAAGGCGTGCATTCGAATGTGTCCGCAACTCCTGTTGCACCTCTTGCCAGCTTGAGCTACACTCCCTTGTTTAGGTAGCATGTAAATGGAACCTTCGTGCCGCGGTTTTAACAGGGGCTTGGATTTAGGGTTTATAGAGTTTAGGGTTTAGGGTTTACGGATAACTCAAATCCGCACATTATGTCAACATGAGATGAGCGACCCCGGGAGGTCTTAGCCCCAGCAATGATGTTTGGGGTTAAATGTTTAGGGTTTTAGGTTTCAAGGTTTTGGTGTTTAAGGTTTGGGGTTTGAGGTGTAGGGTTTGAGGTTCAAGGTTTAGGGTTCAAGGTTTAGGGTTCAAGGTTTAGGGTTTAAGGTGTAGGGTTTAGGGTGACAGACTCAAGGGACATCTTCACGTCTGTCACAACTCCAACATCCCCAACAAGATGTGCCCTTTGCTTAGTGTTGAAGTTGTCGCTGGCTCAGACACTATGATTGCTGCTACTATTAAAGCAGTTAGTACGCCCTTTGAACCCGAAACACTAAACCCTAAAAATATATCCCTGCTTCTACTAATCATATTATGAAATCCCCTGAGCTTTTTGTCAATTATCCCGCCGTCTAGGCGTAGTTCTTTTTTTGGAACTCAACCCCTGTTGTGAAGGTTTAGGGTTCAGGGTTTGGGGTCTAGGGTTTGAGGTTTAGGGGTCATCGGAGCAGCAGTGAAGCCGGCGGACGGTCAATTTGAGCATGGTCCTCAACGGTTCTTGCAGTCTCTACCAGCTGGAGGGGTGTAGCGCCCACGGAAGCATAGAGACACCGTTATAGTTGGTCTTGCTTGAACTATCAGCGTCATGTCCGTCCCAACCCCAATCTCAAGCAACTGCCAAATAGATAGAGCAAGAGCCCCAAAGACTCGCAGAGCTAGCACACGTTTACAGTAGTGTTCAGACTTTAGGGCCTTGGCGCATATGAGTCGAGAGCAGAACAAGCTCCGCCGCAAAACCCCCTCAAACACGTCGGTGGCCCTGTCCCTAGGAGTACCTATGCTCCATGGCGCCCGAACTGAAATCCTGAACTTGGCACCTGTGAGGGTTGGGAGAAGTCCGGGGCATACTTTTGATCCTGCATGACGCTGAGTACCTTCTACCCTTGAAATCATGGTTTTGTATTCGACTAAGATCATGCAGGATTGCTCGTCTCGACAATACTTCAAACCTAAATGAGCTATAGTCTAAACTCCTAGTATCCCCCTTAATAGCCCCTACCGTACTCCCCTATGTTTTCCCCTATTATACAACCCCCGTTAAGGAGGTTAGTCCATAGCTCATATGACTTCGAAGGCAAACCACTGTAGAACCCTAATCCCGACCTTCCCGAACCCTAAACCAAAGCCAACCTTCCTGAACCCTAAACCACTAGACCCCTACTTGGAGGGTCAGGGGGACTTAGTAAGTGGGTTAATAACGGGGATAACTAAGGTTACTATATGGGTTATAGGGTTTTTAACCTACTTACTAAGTCCCCCTGATCCTCCAAGTCTAGACCCTAAACCGTAAACGCCTGAACCCTAAACATTGGAGTAAAAGGGGTGCTCAGTCAGCAGCGCACAAGCCAAAACACTGGATTGCTGGGTTTAGGGTTCAGGGAACCAATAGTATGGTCACTTAAACCCTAAACCCTATATACCCATACCAAGTACCTGAACAGCAATCCAGAAAATCAACCTCGCCTCCAGTCTGACGAGGATTACCGGTGCCTGGGTTTTCAGGAATTAGGGGGTTCGTCGTGTAGGGTTGAAGGTTTCGGGCTCCAGGAGCTGGGGATTTCGGGGTCTTAGGGCTTCAGAGTTTAGAGGTAGGACTTGCAATCTTGCATGGTTGGGTTTTGTGCAATGTGGCTCCAGCTGCTGCCATGTAGACCTTGGATATATACAGGTAGGGGGGCTTAGGATTTATGCCCAAGGGCGCCTAGGTAGTTCGCCGTGGTATTAGAAGAACTACATAGGAGGTTCTGGGTGATTGGTGCGCAGTTGTGGTACATATTCCTGGCGTTGCATGGTACATCTGCCGGTGGTTTCATCCGAAAGTATTGCCTAAGGAATAAATCACAATATTCCTGGATCGCAACCACCCAGATTCATGATTAGGGCTTAGGCATTTCTAATTGTCCCCTTTTACGCACAAACCTGCCCTTTAACATGCATCTTCCGGGGTTTTTGATTATCTAGGAGGGCGTTTTTATGATCAGAAGCTTCTTGGTAGGAAGAAGGGACCACACTGGACGGTCTAGGTACATCCTATCCATCCCTATCTTTTTCTGAACCCTCCAGAATTCCTGTGAAACCTTGTGAAGGAAGTCCCTAAACCCTCGATCCTAAATCTATATCCCTTTGAAAGGAACTCCGTAGACCTTATTTACCTAAACCTGAATCCCCTTGCGAGGAGTTCCCTGAACCCTAAACCCTAATTCCTAAACCCTATATGAGCTATCGTCTAAACTCCTGGTATACGCCTTAGTAACACTTATAATACTCCACCTATAAAACCCTGATATAACCCGCTTTAAAGAGTTCAGACTCTAGCTCATACCCCCCTACAAAAAAAGCTCCCTAAACCCTACACCTTGCGTACTGCCCCCCCACTAACAGTTGGATAATAGATATAATATGGTTATATATAGCCCTTGATAGGACCCCTAATATAGACTGCTACTGTGTGGGGCCAGTACCCAACCTACACCCTAAATCCTAAACCCTAAATCCTAAACCCTAAGCTATAAGCCCTAAACTCTAAATCCTGAACCCTAAATTACAAGCC